>PVJX010044114.1:0-13333 GCA_004027295.1 Dolichotis patagonum
GACCACTGGAGAATGGGTAGGTACAAGATAGAGGGAAAGTAATATACTGAGTTTTGGGAATGTTGGCTTTAAAGTTTCTGTGAAACAACCAAATAGATATATGCAGACATAAAGCTCAAGCAAGAAAAAAGTGTGGGCATAAACTGAATAGAGTTGGTCATTAAAGCCATGAGAGTGGAGGGATGTCCCCAACAATAGTGTCTAGAGAAAAAGTAATGAAAGGAACCAAAGAGACTGCTTTGAGGAACCTGTCATTACCGAATGAAGTGAGGAATAGGGACATGGAATCTCTTGCATATTAGACACACATCAAACACTGTTGTTTGAAAAGAGATCAGAAATATAAGCTAGAAATAATTATCTTCTTTAGAATGGGGGAAAAGTAGAGACAAAGCTTTATAGAGGAGTTCAAACTTGTGATAGGTCATAAAAGATATCTAAGAGTTCACCAGAAAGACAAGGGAAAGTTTTTCATTTCAAGAATAATGAGGATTTTCTAAGATTCAAAACCATAAAAAAGTCATGGTTGATGTACATGAATTCATCCAAACTCCACTTGTATCTTTTTTCCATTTGGTTCAGCTATATATACTTAATAAATCTTAATAGTCTTAGTAAATCTCTTATAATGAGTCAGCCTCGAACACCAAAAAATATAAAAACCATGATATACTCAGAATAGATCTTCCAACTTACTATACAGTTGTTTTTCTTTACACCTCTATGCATTGTTGCCATAACCAAGGGAGCCTAAATTCAAGATGGTAAATACATTTCATGCTGAACTTCAAAAAAATAGAAGAGTTTGCTTGTTGTGGTGTGTTGAGAACTTTGAGGCAACACATGGACTCAGTAGTAGACTGCCATGATTTATTAGTAATATCTGGCAAGGGTGAAGGAAAAAGGAGTTGTAATATGTGTGCCATATGGTTGTCATGCTGGCCTAGACATTGTCTTTTGCTTTCTTCTTTCCCTAACCATCTGGATCATGGTGTGAGGATGGGATCTTCTAAACCATTCATGAATGAGTAACTCTCCATTCCAAAAATATGTGGTTTTAATGAAAGAGAGGATAATGCTGAGAATTCATTCACTGATCAAGCTATGACTATTTTCTCTGTGCCAAGAACCAAACCAAAACCAGTCCCTAAGGATTCTATATAGAATATAAGATTATGAATTTAATCACAGAATTTATTGTGTTAAACAAGTGAGGCAAAATATTTTCCTTTTTGCTTTTTAGGTGGCACTGGAGATCAAACCCAGAACCTTTGCACTAGCTATATCCCCAGCACCTCCCCCTTTTTTGTTTTATTTTGTTTCATGACAAAGGGTCTTGCTATATAATTCAGGCTGGACTTGAACTCTCCATGTAGCCAAGACTGGCCTGAAATGAACAGCAATTGTCTTGCCTAAGCTTCTTGAGTGCTAGAATCACAGGCATGCATCACCACAAGTGACTCTCAGCACTTTTTACTTTTTTATTTTAAAGAGAACAAAACAAAACAGAGTGAAGCAAATCAGAACAAAACAATGCAGGACTTCACAACAAAACAAGAAATCAACAAGGTCTACCATAATGTCTCCTGTTTTCTTCAAAATGGTTTTCCATGCCTTTATTTTATTTTAATTTTAAAGAGGATAAAACAAAACAGGACAAAGCAGATCAAAGTAAACAATATAAGTGACACAGGATTTCAAAGCAAGACAACAGGAGATCAACAGTACCTACCATAATTTCTCTTGTTTTCTTCTAAATAGTTGTCTAGATTGTCACACACAATGTATTCATACAAAACAAAGTAGTACAAAACTGATCAAGACAGAACAATGAAAGCATTACAGGCCTCAAAACCAGACAATAAGAAAGTCAACAATGGCTACCATAATGTCTCTTGTTCTCTTCAAAACAGCTATCTATATCTGCATGTATGTTAAAATTAAACAATACAAAACAGACTAAAACCACTCTAACCAAAGAATAAAATCATTACTGGTATGACAATAAGAAATCAGCAATGGATACCATAATGTCTCTTTGGCTTTAAAGTAGCTATTCATATAATCATGTATAATACAATCGATTCTTGTTAACTGCTTATGAGAAGTTCTAAGCATGTATAAGCCTCTACATGTACATCTATCCTTTCTGCATTAGAGGGAAAAACAAAACAAAATAAAACAAAACAAATTACTAGAAAAACAAGAAACAAAAAAGACACATAAATAGCAATAGCAAAGAGCCCGAAACAATGACAATATAGGCCTTAAAAACAAGGTGATAGGAACATAACTAAGGTTGTTATTTTACATAATGATCTTCAAAAGAGTTCCTCAATTATCAAAGATAGAAAATTGGTCCAGTCCTATGAATGTTAACCATTTTGTTCCAAGAACTAATATAATTAGTGGCACAATCATCATAGCTATCTTAAGTGTGTTTATACAAATTTATATATATTTTCCCCTTCCTTTTTTTTTCTCCTTTTTCCTGGGTTATTATTTTTTCTGCTTTTAGCATATTCTTACCCTTTTACAGTATTTATTGGGAATTTTGTATCTTCTGTACTCTAGCTATTTCTTACACTAGGGAGACAATACTATATTTATACATGTGAGCTTGATTTATTTCACTTATGAATACGGTCTTAAGTTGCATCCCTTTATCTTTATAAAAGTCTCAATGTTATCTGTCATGGCATATGTCAGTGGCCCTCAAGTCTCATGCAATTATGTGTTTGTGATTGGTTCATTGTCTAGTGATCGGGTTGGTGGTGTGAATGCTACAGCCATCTATGGGTGGAGACAGGGTATATTGTAAGGGTGGGAAGATGATGTGTCCTTCTCTCTTGCTGATTTGTGCCTTACTGTTTGTGGCAACTATGAATGACAGCCCTGCCATGTCATGTTGCCTTGGAGTCAGCTGAGTATAGACTGAAATCTCCAAGAACTGTAAGAAATATACCTTTCCTTCCCTAACTTTAGGTGTCAGGTATTTTGTCTCAACAATGAGTAAAAACTAAGACAGTTATCATTCTTTATAGCTGAGTAGTACTCCGTTGTATAAAACTACCCCATCTTTTTTGTCCATTCCTCAGTTGATGGGCATTTAGGTTGTTTCCAAGATCAAAAAAACAAGAGCAACAAACCCAATGCAATAACAGTATAGGTTTACAAAACAAGATGACAGGAATTTGACAATGCTTGTAATATTGCATAATGTTCATTCAAAAGGGTTGCTTAGAATAACAGACATAGACATAAAATTGATCTAATCATATGAGCATTAACTGTTCTTTTCTAATAGCTAATACAATTAGTAGTATAGTCATTTTAGCTAACATATATATATATATATACACACACACACACACACACACACACACACACAAATTTATGTCTTTTCATTTTCCCTTCCTTCTTTCCTCCTTTCCCCTATCCCAATTGCTTTTCCTCTTCAAGCAGTTTCTTACCCTTACACGGTATTTATTATAAACGATGGATCATATATACTTTTTCAGTTTCTTACACTAGGGAGACAATATGCTATTTACCTATGTGAGTCTAATTTATTTCACTTATGGACTATGGTCTCAAGTCGTGTTCATTTGCTTATAGAAGTCTTGATGCAAAGTTTCTTTATAGCTGTGTAGTACTCCATTGTATAAAAATACCACACCCTTTTTATGCATTCCTTGATTGATGGTTACTTGGGTTGTTACCAAGATTTAGCTATTAAAAATTATGTTGCTACACACAAGGGTGCACATATATCGCTATGGCATGACGTTTTCAGTTCACCTGGGAATATGCCCAGAAGTGGGATAGCTAGGTCAAATGGGACTTCCAATCCTAGCTTTCTGAGAAATCTTCACACTGATTTCCACAGTGGTTGCACCAGCTTACACACTCACCAACAGTGGAAAAGAGTATCTTTTTCTCCACAACACCTCCAGCATTTGTGATTGATTATTTTCTTGATGTTGGCCATTCTTTCTGGGGTGAGATGCAATCTCAGTGTTGTTTTAACTTGCATTTCCTGAATAACCATTAACAATGAATATTTTGTTCATGTATTTATCTTCCATTTGTATTTCTTCATCTGAGAAATGTGTATTCATCTCAGATTCCCATTTTTGGAATGGGTCCTTGAATTTTGGGGGCCTGATTTTTTTTAATTCTTTATATGTTCTAGATAGAAGTCCTTTGATTGAAGGACAGTTGGCTAAGATACTTTACCAATTCAGTTTTTCTTTCCACTCTGTTGGAGACTTCTCTTGATATGCAAAAGCTTTTAATAAGACAAGATCCCAGTTGCTGATTGTGCAAAGTATATTCTGTGCAGTTTGAGATTTGTTCATGAATTCAATACCTACTTCTATGTCATCAAGATTTCTACTTACCTTGTCTTCCAGCAGATTTAGTGTTTCTGTTTTAATATTTAGATCTTTGATACATTTTGACTTTAGATTAGTGCATGATGATAGACAGAGATCTAGTTTTAGTTTTTGGCATATGGAAAGTCAGTTTTTCCATCACCACATCACCAGAGGCTATCTTTGTTCCTGTGTACATTTGGCCCCTTTGTCAAAGATGAGGTGGCTGAGTGCCTTTGTAGTTGTGGCTATATATTCTAACCTATCCCATTGATATTCCGGTCTATTTTTAGTCCAGTACCATGCTGATTTTATCACAGAAGATTTATAATATCATTTCAAGCCATGGTTTCTGATGTCTCTTGCCTTACTTTTGTTGCCCAGAATTGACTTTGATATTCTAGGTCTATTCTGATTCCAATTCAAATTTATGGATGATTTCTCTAGATCTGTGAGGTATGTAAATTGTATTTTAATTGGAATTGCATTAAATCTGTATAACCAGTTTGGAAGAATGGCCATTTTCACAATGTTTGTTCTTCCTATCCATGAACAGAGAATGTCTTTCCATTTTCTGAAATCCTCTTCAGTTTCCTTTTTCCGGGTAATATAATTTTCACTGTATAGATCTTTTACTTCCTTTGCTAGATTGATTCCTAAATATTTCATTTTTTGGATGCTATTGTGAAGGATGTGGTTTCACTTATTTCTCTCTCATTGAATTTGTTTTTTGTTCACAGGAATGCTACTAATTTTTTTTAATGCTACTAATTTTTGAGTGTTGATTTTGTATCCAGATACATTACAAATTTGGTTATTACATCTAGAAGTCTTTCAATGGAGTTTTGGGGATCTTCTATGTAGAGTATCATGTCATCTGCAAATAATGGTACTTTAATTTCTTCCTTTCCTATCCTCATTCCTTTTCTTTCTCTCTCTTGTATAATTGTTCTAGCTAATTTTTCCAGTGCTATATTGAATAGGAGTGGTGATAATGGATATCCTTGTCTTGTTCCTGATTTTAGAGTGAAAGGTTTCAGTTTTTGACCATTTAGTATGATGCTGGCTCTTGGTTTGTAATAGATGTCTTTTATCACACTGAGGTAAAGACCATCTATTCTGATATTCTGGAGGGTTCTTAACATGAATGAGTGTTGGACTTTATCAAAAGCCTTTTCTGCATCTATTGAAATGATCATTTGATTCTTGTCTTTGGCTTTATTGATATGATGTATTATGTTTATTGATTTGGATATGTTGAACTTGCACTCCTCAGATGAATTCCACTTGATTGTGATGTATAATCTTCTTGATGACTTGCCCCATTCTGTTTGCCAATATTTTATTGAGGATTTTTGCATCTATGTTCATTAGGCAGATTGGCCTGTAGTTCTCTTTTTTGGATGGGTCTTTGTCTGGTTTTGGTACTTGGCTAATACTTGCTTCCAGGAATGAGTTAGGGAGACTTGTTTCCCTTTATATTTCTTTGAAGAGGTTGAGAAATGTTGGCATTGTCTTCCCTAAAGTTCTTGTAAAATTCAGCAATGAATCCATCAGGACCTGGGATTTTCTTTGTTGGTGAGGTTCTAATTACATTTTAAATTTCATTAAATGAAGTTGGGGTATTTAGAAGTTTTACATCTTCTTGATACATCCATGATAATTCATGTTTCTAGGAATCTGTCCATTTCTTCTGTGTTATCAAACCGATGAATGTAAGGATTTTCTTTTTTTTTTTTGTACCAGGGATCGAACTCACGACCTCACGCTTGCCAGGCAGGCGCTTAAGCCACTGAGCTAAATCCCCGGCCATGTAAGGGTTTTCAAAGTAGGTATTGATGATCTTCTGTACTTCCATAGGGTCTGTAGTGATTTCACCCTTTAGATTTATTATTGTGTGGATTTGATTTTTTTTGTTCCCTGTTTTTTATAAAGTTGGCTAGGGGCTTATCAATTTCATTTATTCTTTCAAAGAACCAACTCTTCAGTTGACTAATTCTTTGTACTGTTTTGTTAGTTTTAATTGCATTAATTTCTGCTCTGATCTTTATAATATCCTGCCTTCTTTTGGCTTGGGCTTGACTTGCCCTTTTTTTCCCTAGAATTTTGAGGAGCAGCATTAGGTTGTTTATTTCTGTTCATTCCATTTTCCTGATGTGGGAGTTTAGTGCTATAAATTTTCCTCTGAGGACTGCTTTCAATGGGTCCCACAGGTACTGGTCATTTGTATTTGCATTTTCCTTCAATTATAGATATTGTTTACTTTCTTCTTTAATTTATTTTGTGACCCATGTCTTAAGAGAGTATTATTTCATTTCCATATATTTATGGGGTTCTACTAACATACCTAATAGATCTGAAGAAATCACTCCTAAAAATCATCTGGAACCAGAAGAGACCTAGAATAGCAAAGGCACTTCTAAGCAGCAAAGGCAAGGCAGGAGGCATCACAATCTCTGACTTGAAGTTATACTACAAAGCTACTGTAATGATATCAACATGGTACTGGCAAATAAATAGACCTGAGGATCAAAGGGACAGATTGAAAGATACAACTACAACCACAAACTCACTCAACCACTTTATCTTTGATAAAGGGGCCAAACATGTTCCCTGGGGGAATGATACTCTCTCTGTTTAACAAATGGTGCTGGAAAAATTGGCTATCCATATGCAGAAGACTAAAACTAGACCCATGCCTATCACCATGTACTAAACTAAAATCTAAATGGATCAAAGAACTGAATATTAAAACAGACACACTAAATCTGTTGGAAGACAAATTAGGTAAATATCTCAAAGATATAGGGGTAGGTAGAGAATTCATGAACAAGAATCAAACCACACAGGAAATTCTTCCCAGAATCAATAACTGGGATCATGTCTTACTAAATAGTTTCTGCATGTCAAAAGAGATTTCCAGCAGAGTGAAAAGAAAATCCACAAACTGGGAAAAAATCTTAATGGAGTGTCCCTCAGACAAAGGACTCCTGTCTAGAACTTATAAAGAATTAAAAAAAAATCAGACCCTTGAAATTCAAAGACCCAATCCAAAAATGGGCATCTGAAATGAATACACAGTTCTCAGATGAAGAAATATGAATGGCAAATTAATACATCAAAAATGTTCATCATCATTAGTCATGAGAGAAATGCAAATTAAAAGCACACTGAGATTCCATCTCACTCCAGAAAGAATGGCCAGGTTAAAAAAAAAAAAACTACGAACAACAAATGCTGGAGAGGCTGTGGGACAAAAGGAACTCTTCTACACTGTTGGTGGGAGTGTAGACTGGTGCAACCACTGTGGAGGTCAGTCTGGAGATTCCTCAAGAAGTTGGGTTTGAAAGTCCCATTTGACCCAGCTATTCCACTTTTAGGCATATTCCCAAAAGAACAAAAGCATCATACCACAGTGATATATGTGCATCCATGTTGCTAGCAGCACAATTTGTAATAGCCAGATCTTGGAAACAACCTAAGTGCCCATCAACTGAGGAATGGATAAACATGTTGTGGTATTTTTATACAATGGAGTACTACTCAGCTATAAAGAATTATCACATTGAGATATTTATAAATAAATGGGCACAAGTTGAGACCATACTCATAAGCAAAATAAACCAAACTCACATGTGTAAATACCATATAGTCTCCCTGGTATGAAGAGTATATAAAATTTTATGATAATCATGATTCCCCATCTCATTGCTTTGAAGCCTTTCAATGTTTTCATTCATCAGTTGGAATGGTTTTATTCTGTTTTGTTTGACACTATTATGTGTGATGGTATGAACAGCTGTTTTGAAGAAAACAAAACATTATAGCAGCCACTGCTGATTTAATATTGTCTTGCTTAGAAGTCCTACCATGCTTCCATTCTTCTATTACCATCGGTTCTATCATGTTATGTCTTATTGGGATTTTAATATATGTGATAGTATAAACAAAATTTTTATTGAAAATGAAATATTGAAAATGAAATATTATAGCAGCCATTGATCATTCTCTTATTTGGTTCAGAATGCCCTGTAATTCTTTCTTTCTTTTGAATGGTGTTATACTATGTTGTTATGTTTGATATTATTGTATTTGAAAGTATGCTGAACTATAACAGAGAAAGAGATAATATGATAGCTACTGTTAACGTCCAGTTGTTTTATTGTAAAGTGCTGTGTTGCTTATGTTGTTCTGTTCTGATCTGCTTTGTTCTGCCCTATTTTGTTTTATTCTCTTTAAAATAAAAAAATATTTATGGGGTTCTTCTGGCATTTTTTTTGTAATTTCTGATTTTATTGTTCTATGATCAGATAATATGCACAGAATTGTTTCAATTCCTTTGCTTTCACTTAGGCATGTCCTGTTACCTAGTATATGATCTATTTTAAAGAGTGGCCCTTTTGCAGCTGAAAAGAATGTGTACTTTGATGTTGTTGGATGGAACACTTGGTACACATCTACTAGGTCTATTTGTTCACAAGTTTGATTCAATTCTCTTATCTCTTTGCTGATTTTTTGTTTGGTTGATCTGTCTCTTTGTGACAATGGGGTGTTAAGTTCCCCATTATAACTATATTATATTTTAATTGATTTTTCATGTCTATTAAGATTTGTCTTACATAGTTGGGTGCTCCCATATTTGGTGTATATATATTTATGATTGTAATCTCTTCAAGTTTTCACCTAAGAAGCATGCAGAGATCTTTTTATCTCTTTTCATCATGCTTGGTTTGAAGTTCATATTGTCTGCAAACATAGTATCTACCCCTGCTTTTTTTTGGTTTCTGTTGCATGGAGTATTGTTTTCCATGCTTTGACTTTTAGTGTATGAATTTCTTTCTGACTTAAATGTGTTTATTGTACACAGCATATTGATGGATTTTGTTTCTTAATTGACTCTGCCAGTCTTTCTTTTTATTGGTGAGTTGAGACCATTTATATTGATGGATACAACTGATATGTACTAACTTATCACTGTCATGTTATCTTTTTGTTGTTGATTTTCTATGTTTTTGTTTAATTATTTGCCTTGCTTAGTGGTTTTCTTCTGTTTTTGTTGTTGGGATTGCGGTTATCTTTGTCTCTTTCTAGAGTGTCTTTCAGTACTCTTTGTAGTGTTCATTTGGTAGTGATGAATTTCTTCAACTTTTGTTTGTCATGGAAGTATCTTATTTCTCCATCTATTTCAAAGATAGTTTTGCAGGGTACATCTGCAAATCTGGGTTGAAACTTCATTTGTTTCAGGACCTGAAATACTTCATTCCATGCTCTTCTTGACTTGAAGGTTTATGTTGAGAAGTCTGCAATGATTCTGATATGCTTTCCTTCA
Source organism: Dolichotis patagonum (assembly GCA_004027295.1). Classification (NCBI taxonomy): domain Eukaryota; kingdom Metazoa; phylum Chordata; class Mammalia; order Rodentia; family Caviidae; genus Dolichotis; species Dolichotis patagonum. The sequence goes on from PVJX010044114.1 coordinate 9,706, forward strand.
CAGATGATGTTTCTTTTTTCTGACAGCTTTTAGTATTCTATTCTTATGCTGAATTTCTGATATCCTAATTATTATATGTCTGGATGAAGATTGCTTTTGTTTATGGCTAATTGGGATACTTTATGACTCACCTGCATGTCAAATTCTCTTCAATTGTTTGGAAAATTTTCTGTTATTTCTGCCAGGAATCTTCATAGGTCATTGATGTAGACATCTGCTTTTTCATTGACTTCTATCAGTCTAATACTCTTTCTCTTTTCATCATCTTGCAGCTTGTGAATTGTTTTCTGGTTCCTTCTTATTTTTCAGAGATCTTTTCTTTCATAAACATAATCTCCCATCATGTGTTCAGAGTCTGAGAGTCTATCTTCAGCTTCATTCAAGCAATTTTGCCAGCTTTCAATGGAATTTTTAATTTCTTGAATATCCCTTTGAATCTCTTTCATGCATTGTAATTCTGTCTTATATTGTTCATTCAAGATTTCCATCATTTTCTTTTGTTCTTCTATTTTTGTAGTTAGATCTTCTTGAGATACACACAGCATTTCTTTCATAATATTTATCATTTCATTTTTTACCTGAGAGATTGTTTCTAACCTGATTTCCTGTATAACTTCATGGAGTTGTTTCTTTACTTGATTTGCTACCGGTGTGTGGGCTGAGAATCAAACATGCCATCTCCCCTCACCCTCCATTAGCAAGTGGGAGCAAGAGATCTGAGCATCTCTTGGGAGACTGACCATATGTAATATAGCAAATAAGGGTGATTTCCTTCTACTATCTTTTTGAAGGGAAATATTTTTATTGCTGTATGTTTTTTCCTGATTAATGGTATTGCTCTACTCAACATTCTGTTTTGATAAGTTCTATAATATTCTGTATTTCTTTTGATTTTGGTATACCTGATTGAAAGAACAACTATTGTGAAGATAACCAGATATACAATGGTACCTACTACTGTTATCCCAGTAACCTGCTGTGAAGTTCTGTACCAATTTCACTACACTGTTTCAGTTGGTTTTATTTCATCCTGTTCTGTTGTATATTACTACCTCGAAGTTAATAAAAAATTAAATAAAAAACAACAGAACATGAGAAAACAAGGTAACAAAATACCTCCAAAAACTCCCAACTCTATCAAAGCTGATCCATGGGACATGGATGAGGAGAAACTCAGAAACAAAAAAAACCCCTAGAATTATATAAGGTGATTAAAAAGGAAATAACAACAACAAAACAGATCGGTAAGGTACTGAGCAAGCTGAAACATGATATAACTAAACAGATAATGGACTTAAAAAGCAAAAGGAGGAAAAGAAAGTGCTCTAAAGGATATAACTGCATGCATGTTTAAGTGTGTAAGATTGATAACTGTGTTACAAATTTTTGTTGGATCATTGAACAAAACTGTTTGCAGCCCCACTGTTTGAATGTCCACTTTGTATGCTTTAATTTTGTAACATGAACAACTATTTCTAAGAGGACAATATATAATTTATCAACTAGTGATTTCTTACTGATTTTTTTGAAATTCTGTATTATTTCTACCTTTTTTCTCTTTTGCTTTTTTTCTCTTTAAACAAAATTTAAATAAAAACAAATAACACAAAACTCTCAGGGTGTTAACACAACAAAAAATAAAAATAAAAATAATAAAATTTAAATTTTATTCACCCCCACATTATAAAATTTGCAGGTGTTTAGATATTTAACAAGCTAATCTTTCCATAGGTATGTGATAACTGACCATTGGTATGTAACTAATAGAACACAGAAATAACAATATAGTTATTATGATGCACTACAATAATAATTCCAGAACCAATCAATATTGTTACCTTGTTTTCCCTAGATGAATCTTCTTGAACTTTAGTGTGTCATGTTTTCTTCCTCTGTTTTTAACTCTATTGATTTTTTCTAATTCTGCTTTTTTGCAGACTTGAAAATTCAAATAAAAATAAAATATATCATGATGAGTTTCCTGCAATAAATTATGTACTATTTTAGAAAAACTATACCTTTCTGTGCACTTCTAAAAACAAAGAGGAAATGAAAAGACAAATATATTAACTATTCTATCAGACTGCTAACTTCATATTTTAATGCCAAGGACCAACATTTTAAGGTATTCAAGGGGAAGGTTTGAGTAGTAAAATAGATGAAGTGCCAGCTCCTGTAATCTCAACATTACGGCAGGTTCAGGCAGGAGGACTGTGAGTTCAAGCACAACCTAGAAAACACAGGGAACATCTGTCTCAAAATAACAAATAAAAGAGGGCTAGGAATGTAGCTTAATGTGGACCTTAGTATCTTCGAAGAAAAAAATGTATGAAGTGACATCGGAGTTGTTTTTCAGGTGAGACAGAAGTGTACATTATGCCCCTTCCCAGCTCACTTGGACACTGGACTGGGCTCCTGAGGTTTGGCAAACCTCAGTGCACAATGCCCAGTGGCCTTTTTTCAGCCTAGGAGACCACGACTGCACAGGGGGTCATTCAGCCCACTGGGGAAGGCCCAGGGAGAGTTTGACACCTGCGCTCACAGCAGTTGTGTTACCGTTCAGCTCCCTATGACACTGGACTGGATTTCAGAGGATTTGTGGGCCTCAGTGTACCATGCCCAGCTTCTGTCTTTCAATCCAGGGAGCCAAGAACTTGGCAGGGAGCCAGGACTGCCCAAGGTGAGTCCCAGTGCTCCAGTGCTGGCCTGGGGAGAGTTTGAGGCCAGCGTTACCAACTGTTGAGTTCCCACCCAGCTCCCTAGGACACTGGACTGGGCTCAGGAGGCCCTGCAGGCCTGACAGGGCCAAGCTCAGAGACCTTCATTCAGTCCCAGGAGGTGAGGGCCCAGAATGTGATTACCAACACACCCAGGGAAAGCTTTGGAACACCGCTTGAAGCAAGGAAATATAGGAAAATGACAAAATGAAAGACAAATGGCAATGTCAAACCTCCAGCCCATCCCAAGAAAGCCTAGGAGCCATGTACATAGAAGAAAACAGAATCCAAACACCTGAAATGATATTAACTGAAATAAAGAAACAACTCAGGGAAGTTATAGAGAAACTCAAATCAGAAATAATTTACCAGGTAATAGAAGAAATGCAAAAAGTATTGAAAGAAATAGTGAACACAGCCAGTGAAGGCACAGTTAAAAAGTAGAGGAACAAAGCAGACAGAATTCTTGAATGAACACTATAAGAAACAAACAGAATGCATGAAGCAAATTCAAAGAGATATACAGGAAATCAAAAATTCTATTGAAAGTTGCCAAAACCACCTCAAAAAAGTGAAGATAGAATTTCAAACCTCGAAGATAAGATTGCAGCAAGTGAACAAGATAGGAAATATCTTTTAAAACTAACAAGGAATCAGGAAATAACAATTCAACACCTGCAAGATGATGCAAAGAAAAACAATGTAAGATTTATAGGGATAAATGAAAACAAAAGGGACAGCCCAAATGATATCAAGAGGCTGTATACAGAAGTAATAGCTGAAAATTTCCCAAACATGAGAATGGAAACTAACATTTGGATTAGTGAAGCATATAGAACTCCAAATACCATAACCAAAATAAAACTACACCCAGACACATAATAAACACCATCTCAGAAAGCCAACATAAG
>PVJX010044115.1:0-13333 GCA_004027295.1 Dolichotis patagonum
GTGAAGCATCTACCAAGGGAACCCTCAGAAAGAGAGGAGCCAGTCTAAGAGAACGTGTCGGTTCCACAAGCAAAGAAGTAGATGTTAGGCACGGGCCTACAGGGTTTCATGTTTGCTCTTCTGGCTTTAATTTGAACTGCAAGCCTATTCTTTTCAATTCACGTAGAATGTTTTAGAGTGGTAATATCTACCCTGTGCCTTTAAATGTTGGAAATATGAAGCTGGTTTTGTGATATAAGGGATTGCTGGTGCTCCTTATTCCTAATATTTTGCTGAGTTTCAAACCACTTGTTCTCCATGGAAATAGAGCCATACTTTTAATAAGAAAAAGAACTAACCAAAAAAGAAAGGACATTGGGCATATTTGTAATAACTGTATTGTATACTCTTAATCATCACTTTTCCTCTTTTTAAAAACATTACAAGTACTGTCTGAAAAATATTTATTTAAAAGTGTTATCACTCTACATAGCATAAGCATAAGTGGTGGATTAAGCATAAGTCTAATAGCATAAGTGGTGGATTATGTTTAGCCTTTTTTCAAGTGAATACCTCTCAGCACTGTCACTAAGTAATCAGATTTTTAAAAAGCAGTAAAATTTGGGACCCAAATATCTTGCATTTTAGTAACAAAAAGCTAGGTAAAATAACAAATATCCTATTTTTGGGGCTGAGTGATGTTGAAGTAATTTCTTCCTCATGCTCAACATAGTTTGGAAAAGTTTGTTCCAGGCAGGATCCAAGTGATCAAAGTTCCTTCCCTCATATACTCTCTGCATCTTTAAGTGACTTGTCTGCATGTACATGACCTTAGGCACAAGAAAAAGAAAAATGTGCTGAACATGGAGGAGGCACACTTGATCTGCTTGAAATAAAAAAAACACATACACCTCTATTGTCCTTATTGGCCAGGGTTAAAGTGTATCTCAAAGCCCAATCTCCCTTAAAAAGTAAGAAATCTAATACCCAAAAGAAAATCAGTTTTGGTAAGGCCACTCATGCTTGCCCCCAGTCTATCTTTCTGGATAGTTACTTACTCATTTTTTGTCAGAAGAACACAACTCCTCAAGGAAGAGACCTCAACAGTCCTACTCAGCTCAAAATCTAGGGTTCCTGAGTGAAAGTGTATTTTCTCCATTATTTCATCTTAGGACATTTATTTGTGGGGCCAATAGTGAAAGAAATAGATGAAACACTTCTTCCTGCCATCAGCATTAAATGCTGATAACGGTAGAGGAAATCAAAGGATAAACAATCTCACCCAAAGGAAAACAATGGGAGATGAGTGCTGCATGCTTGGAGTTAGTATCCTGAAATTCACCCAGGCAAGGACTGTGAATCCACATCTTTTCACACCCCAACATTGCTAAACATGTTTTCTTATTAAGCTGTTGGGTCTACTCCTGCACTGAGCTACTTTCTCTGTATCCATGACTTTGGATTGTCCTCTTCTTGATTAAGTAACATTTGCAGTTCACTTGGCAGATAAGTTTGGTGTTATGTTCTCTGATATTTGTTTAAATTCTTTTGTCTTCTGACATACAGCCTGTGAATTATGTGAGCTTGTATGACTCCTCAAAAATGCAAGATTTTGTATTGCACTTGTTTCCATTTAGTCTTATGTCCTGATAACTGTACTTCAAAAATTTTTTCCCTAGGAAAACCACTTTTTTCAGCTTTGCTTGTTTATTTAATTTCTTTTCCCTGTGTCCTCCTTTCTCACTGTATTCTTTTGATGCTTTTTGTAAAAAATGTATGTAGGTAGGAAGGCATTCAATCTTAATATCATCTTGGCTACAAACATAAGTTTTAATGGACATTTTCTCTCAAAATCTGCAATTAAACTTTTTTCTACACAGTTTCTTAAAGTACTCAGCTTTCTCAATCATGTGGATTCCTGGTTTGTTTGGTGTCCTTTCACTTATGGTTACTGAAAAGCCAATCATTTTCCCTCCCCTTCTATCTCTTTTCTATTGCCCCTCCCTTCTCCTCTTTGTTAGGTTTTTGGTGCAATAAGAAAGAAGATATAAAATAAATATAGCCTTTATTCTAAGGACGTGGAGAGAAGTCCATGACATAGACAACCTGGCATTCTCTGGCCTGCACATGTGCCATAGGGTACACATATAACCTCTGACCAGGGGTGGCGCTTAGGGTGGGCATTGGTAAGCACAAGTTACTGATTGGGACTCCTTTTCATGCCACTGGGAAAAGGAAGTTGTCACAGTGGAAGGAGGAGGTGACCTCAAGGTAAATATGCCGTTTGGTCTCACCTCCCAGCTGCTTGGTCCTGCCTCCCACCACAGTTTAAATATTCTAGGGCAAAACTCTTTCACTCTTCTCTTTGTTCTCTTTCCTTTCCTTTCACTTCTCATCCTTTTTCACTGTGTGTGTATGTGTGTGTTCATGCATGTGTGTGTGTTCATGTACCTCAGGATTGTATGCAAGGTCTTTGAAACCAAGTAATTCCTCACTTTATTTTTTCTGAGACATGTAAAAAGTATTGTTGAATTGCTTAATTACTCAGGCTGAACTTGAAGGTTTGTCCTCTTGCCTCATCCTCCAAGACTGTTGGAATTATAGGTGTGGGTCACTATGCCTGGCTACCTAATTTTTTTAACATAAAGTGCTTTTAATGATAGAATTCATAAATGATAAAATTAATCATTTTAAAATGTACATAGGGGCCCCCTGCTAATAACCTGTGTTCAATCTCATGAGCCAAAAGTGTGCGCATTGTTTTCCATCCCACAAAGAAGTCTTGAAGCATCACTCTGAGAATGGTAGAGCCCCATCCACCATTCTCCATCACCAAGGACCTGCTGGAAGGTCCCTGCAGGCCTATTTGGGCCTGGCCTTGCAAATCCAAGTGGCCTGAAGCTGCTTGTGATCTACTTTGCAAGCCATACTGTGTGCAGCATTTTTCATACCAGAGGGAAGCCTTGGCACGTCCGGTGGAGATTGGTAGGGCCCCACCCATGATCCCTCAGAGGATCTGGAGGACCCATAAGATGGTCCCTGTGGGCCTCTTTGGGCCATGCCCAGTGACCTGGAGTGATTGAGAGACACCTTCAAAGGCCTGTCTAATGATCTCCACTCAACTGGGGAAAATCCCTGCAGTAGGGATAGATATTCTCAACCCAAGAAACAACTGAGACCTTGCCTTTAGCTTACCTAAGGGAATATAGGAAAATGACAAAACAAAAGAGCAAAATGCAATCTAAAGCCTCCAGCCCATCCAAAGCAAGCCTAGGAGACTTAGCTATAGAATCAAATGTAAGCCATACACCTGAAACTCCAGAAGTGATAGCTATTGAAATAAAGAAACAACTCTGGGAAGCTATAAAAGAACTTGGGTCAGAAATAATCTCCCTGCTAAAAGAAGTAATGATAAATGTAAGAAAGAAATGCTGAACACATCTAAAGAAAACATAGTTAAAAGATTTAGGCACAATGCAAAAAGATGGAAACCTTGACTGAACAATATAAGAAACAAACAGAATACAAGAAGCAAATTCAAAGAGATATACAGGAAATCAAAAATTCCATCAAAAGTTGGCAAAACCACTTCAGTGAAAGTGAAGACAGACTTTCAGATCTCAAAGACAAGATTGCAACTAGTGAACAGGAAAAAAAGATCTTTTAAAAATAATGATAAATCAGCAAATAACACCTCAACAGTTGCAAGAGGGAAAAACAACATCAGATTGCTAGGTATAAACAAAAAAGAAAATGACAACACAAATTATAGCAAGAGACTATTTACAGAAGAATTAGCTGAAATTTCCAAATATGAGAATGGAAACTGAGATATAGATAAGTGAAGCATATAGAACTCCAAATAGCCATAACCAAAATAAAACTACACCCAGACACATAATAATCACCATCCCAGAAATCCACCATAAGAACAGAATACTAAAAGCTGTTAGAGAGAAAAGACAGATCACCTATAAAGGAAATCCTATCAGAATCACAGCAGACTTCTCAACACAAACAATGAAGTCAAGAGGAGCATGGAGTGAAGTATTTCAGATCCTAAAGGAAAACCACTTCCAACCCAGACTTACGTACCCTGCAAAACTGTCCTTCAAAATGGATGGAGAAATAAGATACTTCCATGACAAAGAACCACTGAAAAACTTCATTGCCACCAAACCAACCCTATGAAGATTACTGAAAGACATTCTATATACACATAGGAAAAAAAACACTAAGCAAGGCAAAGAACTAACCAGAAGGGAAATGTAAAGAATCAACAGCAGAAAGGTAACATTCAAAAATAAACCAATATATATATATATATATATAAGTTATAATCATTAATGTAAATGGTCTCAATTCACCAATTAAAAGAAACACACTGACAGAATGGAGCAAGAAACAACATCCAACCATATGCTGTATTCAAGAAACCTAACCCAAATGGAAACTCGTAGACTGCAAGTCATAGGATTTAAAACAATACTTCATAAAACAGGAACAACAAAAGCAAAAAAGCAGAGGTATGTATTCTGCTTTCAGAAAATGTGAACTTCAAACCAAGAATGATCAAAAGAGATAAAGAAAGTCACTACATAGTAGTTAGGTGAAAACTTCAAGAGGAAGAGATAACAATCTTAAATATATATGTGCAAAATTTGGGAGCACCCAGCTAGACAAAACAAATATTAACAGAAATGAAAAATCAAATCAGCAGTAACACAATTATAACAGGAAACCTTAACATGCCATTGACACAAAGAGACAGATAAACTAGACAGAAAATCAGCAAAGTAATAACAGAACTGAATCACACCTGTGAAGAAATGGACTTAGTGGAGATGTACAGAGTATTCCATCCAACAACATCAGAATATACATTCTTTTCAGCAGCACATGAGATATTCTTTCAAATAGACCATATACTAGCCTACAGAATATACTTTAGTAAATGCAAAAAAATTGAAATTATCCCATGCATATTATCTGATCATAAGGCCATGAAACTAGAAATTAATGAAAAAGGAAACTGCAAAACCACCACAAACACAAGCTAATTGAATAATACACTCCTGAGCAATCAGTGGGTCACAGAGGAAATTAAAGAAGAAATTAAACAATATCTACAAACAAATGAAAATACAAATACAACTTACTGAAACCTGTGGAATGCAATGAAAGCAATCTCAGAGGAAAATTTATTGTAGTGAATTCCCACAACAGGAAAACAGAATGAACACAAACAAACAACCTGATGGTACACATCAAACATCTAGAAACACAATAGAAAGTCAAGCCCAAAGCTAAAAGAAGGGAGCAAATTATAAAGATGAGAGCAGAAATTAATGCAATTGAGACTAAGAAAGAATACAAAGAATCAGTGAATCAAAAAGTTGGTTCTTTCAAAGAATAAATAACATTGTTAAGTCCCTAGCCAACTTTCTTTTAAAAAGGAAAGAAAAACTCAAATTCATGCAATAAGGAATGGAAAGGGTGAAATCACTACAGACCCTGTGGAAATACAGAAGATCAATACCTACTTTCAAAACCTTTACTCTCATAGGTTTGATAACACTGAGGAAATGGACAGATTCCTAGAAACATATGAATTACCAAAGCTAGATCAAGAAATATAGAACTGCTGAATAACCCAATTTCAGTTAATGCAAAAAAGCTTTTGATAATTTCCAGCATTCATTCATGATAAGAGCCCTACAGAAATTCAGAATACATGGTCTTTACCTCAGTACAGTAAAAGACATCTATGACAAACCAACAGCCAACATCATATTAAACAGCCAAAAACTGAAATCTTATACTCTAAAATCAGGAACAAGGTAAGGATGACCATTATCACCACTTCTATTTAATACAGTGCTGGAAATACTAGCCAGAGCAATTAGACCAGAGAGACAAATAAAAAGAGTGAAGATAGGAAAACAAGAAGTTACATTATGATGACATGATACTCTACATAGAAGACAACCAAAACTCCATTGAAAGACTCCTAGGTATAGTAACCAAATTCAGTAATATAGCTGGATACAAAGTCAGCACTCAAACATCAATAGCATTCCTATACACAAACAACAAAATCACTGAGAGAAATAGAAGCCACACCCTTCCCATTAGTATCAAAAATAATGAAATACTGGTTTTTCCTGGCTCAGACCACCATCGCGCCTGCACCCAGCATACTTTTCTGGTGTTCCAGCCTGGAGGACTGCCTCATCCACCTGGCTCAGACCACCACCATGTCTGGGCCTGGCATGTTTTTCTGACCCGCTGCCCTTAGCTGCTCTCCTCATCTCTTAAACCAAGTACTGCTGTGGAAGTTTAGCTCCCTCTCCCAGAACCTAGAACTGCAGTGGATTAACCATGGTGGGTTTACAGGAGACTCAGTAACACCTTACCCAGAGAGAAGACCTCAGTAAGCTCCAGTCACTACAGTGAGTTTCCCCCTAAAACTGAGGTCTTCAGAGGGTAAGCAAATGGTAAGGAAGCGCCCTCCAGTGGTGATATTGGAGAGCTTTACAAGGGGATAGGTGATGCCTTCCTCCACACAAAGAACATCAGCCAGATTGAGGAGTGTGCCAACAAGGGCTCCCCCAACTTGGAGAAAATTAAAAAGGCTTATGAGACACCCAGTGACATACTAGGGTCTCAGCTGAGTCATATACTATGGAAAAGAAGATCTGGTAACTGTAATAACCTGATGACATAGTAACCTCATGAACTAAGGGTTGACCTACATCAATACTCCTGGGTTAGTCAGCCTAGGAAGAATATAGCACTCACCCAACAGGACCCACAGGAGAAATTAGGTGACTAGCCCTCCTCTTCATTGTGGTACTCAACAATCAGACAAACATGAACCACACAGTAAGACCCCAAGATACACAATACTGACAGACTATTGGGATTGAATAACCAAAGATTAGCCTAAAAGGTGAAAATGAAAAAACAAAAAAGCAAAATACAATCTGAAACATGTAGTCCATCAAGGAGCAAGAACAGGTGACAGTGAAATAGAGGACTTTAAAAGTCATACACCAGACATCTCTGAAAAGATAACAAATGAAATAAAGAAACAAATCCATGAGGCCATAGAGGAAGTCAAATTAGAAATAATTTCTCATGCAAAGACAGAAATAACAACCTTGGTAAACGAGTTGCTCAGCACAGCTAGAGAAGAAATAGATTAAAAAAAATACAGGAGCATGGGAAATTGAAAGTTTGAATGAACAATGCAGAAAACAAGCAGAATCCATGAAACAAATTCAAGAAGATATACAAGAAACAAAAAATTCTATTAAAAGCTGGCAAAACCATTTAAATGAAGCTGAGGACAGAATTTCAGACCTTGAGGGCAAGATCGCAGATAGCGATCATAAAAGTCTACAACTTACAAAAACAATAAAGCAGCATGAAATGACAATCCAGCAGCTTCAAGATGATGCAAAAAAAAACAATATAAAGCTAATAGGCATCAATGAAAATGCAGGAGTCAACATAAATGAGACAGGTAAACTAGTCACAGAAGTAATACCAAACTATTTCCCAAACATGGGGGAAAATCTGATATACAACTAAGCGAGGCATATAGAAGATCAAATAGTCACAACAAACATAAATTTATACCCAGACATATAATAATTAAGATCCCAGACATACAGCATAAAAACAATACTAAAAGCTGTTAGAGAAAAGACACAACTCACCTATGAAAGAAAGCCCATTAGAATCACAGTAGACTTTTCAGCACAAACCTTAAAGTTAAGATTAGCTTGGAGTGAAGTATTCCAAATACTAAAACAAAACAACTTTCAACACAGACTGATGTATCCAGCAAAACTTTATTTCAAATTTAATGGAGAAACAAGATACTTCCATGACAAAGAACAACTGAAGAAATTCATGTCCACAAAACCAACCATAAAAAGAATACTGAAAGACATCACATAAAAATGACCATGATCTCTAAAACAACAGCAGAAAGAAACCACCATGGTAGAAAAGAAATTAAACAAGGGAGAAAAGCAGAAAACCAACAACAGGAACCCATCATGACAAAGTTGAGCCAGTAAATATCAGTGATATCCATAAATGTAAATGGGCTCAATTCACCTATTAAAAGAAACAAGTTGACAGAATGGACCAAGAAACAGGATCCCACAATATGCTATATAAGAGAAACACATTGACTCAAAAAGAAATTCATAGGTTAAAAGCCAAAGGATGGAAAGCAGTATTTCATGCTACAGGAACCCAGAAAAAAAAAAAAACAGGGATAGCTATTCTGTTTGCAGACAATGTGAACTTCAAACCTAAAAGGATTGAAAGAGATAAAGAAGACCACCACATACTTGTAAGTGGAAAACTACAAGAGCAAAAAGTAACAATTATAAATATATACACACCAAATACAGGAGAACACACCTACATAAGAAACATACTAATGGACATGAAAAACCAAATACACAAGAACACAACTGGAATAGGAAACCTTAACACCCTACTATCACAAAGAGATAGATCAACTAGACAAAAAGTGAGCAAAGAAATAACAGAACTGAATCATACCTGTGAGTGAATGGACTTAGTGGATGTTTATAGGTGCTCCACCCAACCACATCAGAATATACATTCTTCTCAGCTGCATATGGGGCATTCTCCAAAATAGACCATATATTAATTTATAAAACATTTTTAAGTAAATTCAAAGGGAATGAAATTATCCAGTGCATAATATGTGACCATAGTGCACTAAAACTGGAAATCAATGGGAAAAGAAACTACAAAACCTGCATAAATAGATGGATATCAAATAATAACCTTCTGACCAACCAGTGCATTACAGATGAAATTAAAGAAGAAATAAAACAATATCTACAATACATTGAAAATTCAGATACAACAAACTGTACTCTAACTAATGAACACTGATGCAAAGATTCTTTTTTTAAAATTTTATTAAAAGAGAGAAAAACAAAACAGAAAAAAGGGTAGAAATAATATAAAATTTCAAAAAAAAATTAAGAAATCACCAGTTGATAAATTACATATTGTCTTCTTAGAAATAGTTGTTCATGTTACAAAATTAAAGCATACAAAGTGGAAATTCAAACAGTGAGGATGCAAACAGTTCTGTTTAACAATCCAACAAAAACTTAGTAATATGGTTATCAATCCCACCTACTTAAACATACATGCAGTTATATCCTTTAGAGCACTTTCTTTTCCTCCTTTTGGTTTTTAAGTCCATTATCTGTTTAGTTATATCATGTTTCAGCTTGCTCAGTACCTTACTGATCTGTTTTGTTGTTATTTCCTTTTTAATCACCTTATATAATTCTGGGTTTTTTTTTTAACATAGTAAAAATACAACAAAACAAGACAGAACAAAACCAATTGAGACAGTGCAGTGAATTTGATACAGAACTTCATAGCAGGTTACCAGGATAACAGTAATGGATATCATCTTATATCTCATTATCTTCACAATAGTTGTCTGGTCAATTAAGTATAGCAAAATCAAACCAAAGACAGAATATTATAAAATCAATCAAAAGAGAACATTGAATAGAGCAAAACAAATAATCATAATGAAATGAAACTGAAAACAACACTTGCTTTCAAAGAGAAGATAGAAGAGACCCCCTATATTTGCTATGTTACATGCAGTCATCCTGCCAAGAGATGCTCAGACCTCTGTCCCCAGTTGTGAACGGGCAGGGGGGGAATGTTTGGAGGGGTTTGGGATGTTTGATTCCAAGCCTGAACAATGGTAGGTTCAAGAGACACTACAGGTTCTCCACCTGCTCATGCTAGAGGAAGGTGCTTACCAAGAGGGCAGGTGAATTGCTTCTTTATGCAGGCTTCTGGGTTCTGCCATGGCTGTGGCTGTATCTCTGGGGCCTTTCTCTGATGCAAAGATTCTTAATAAAATAATGGCAAATAGAATACAGCAAATCATCAAGAAGAGTATACATCATGACCAAGTGGGATATATTCCAGGAGTTCAGGTATGGTTCAACATATGCAAATCAATAAATGTAATACACCACATCAACAGAGCCAAAAACAAAAAGCACATGACCATCTCAATAGATGCAGAAAAGGCTTTTGATAAAGTCCAACACTTGTTCATGATAAAAACCCTACAGAAACTCAGAATAAATAGTATGTAACTCAATCTCATAAAGGCCATTTATGAGAAACCATGCCAACATTATACTAAATGGACAAAAACTGAAAGCCTTCACTTGAAAATCAGAAAAAAGATAAGGGTGTCCACTATTACCACTCCTATTCAATATAGTTCTAGAAATATTAGCTTGAGCAATCAGACAAGAGAGGAAAAGCAAAAATAAAAGGAAATAAAGGGAAAATAAAATAAAAAATTAAATTTTAAAAGGAAATAAAAAGGAAAAAATAATAGGAAATAAAAAGAAAAAGGATAGGAAAGGAAGAAGTTAAATTATCATTATTTGCAAAGTACATGATACTCTACAAAGAAGACCTGAAAATTGAAAAATCCATTAAAAGACTACTAGAGGTAATAAACAAATTCAGCAGTGTAGCTGGATACATAGTCAACACTCAAAAATCAGTAGCATTCCTGTACACAGACTAAAAACATACTGAGAGAGAAATAATAGAAATATTGTCTTTCACAATAGCATCTAAAAAATGAAATACTTAGGAATCAACCTAACCAAGAATGTAAAAGATCTATATGCTGAATATTTTGCTACCCTAAAAAAAGAGATTGAATAGGATATTAGAAAATGAAAGGATATTCCTTTCTCTTGGTTAGGAAGAACCAACATTGTGAAAATGGCCATACTCCCAAAAGTGTTATACAGATTTAACACAATCCCAATCAAAATAACATTGACATACTTCACAAATCTAGAGAAAACATTCCTAAAATTCATTTGGAAACAGAAGAAACCTAGAATAGCAAAGGCAATTCTGGGCAATAAAGGCAAGGCAGGAGGCATCTCAATTCCTGACTTGAACTATACTACAAATCCACAGTGATAAAATCAGCATGGTACTCGCAAAGAAATATACCTGAGGATCAATGGAACAGATTACAAGATGCAAACACTACTACAAAGACACTCAGTCACCTGATATTTGACAAAGGGGCTAAACATGTTCACTGGAAGAAGAATAGCCTCTTTAATAAATGGTGCTGGAAAAATTGGCTTTCCACATGCTGAATGCTGAAACTAGACCCATGCCTATCACCATACACTAAACTAAAGACAAAATGTATCAAGCATCTAAATATTAAAACATCAACACTAAACCTACTGGAATACAAGGCAGGTAGAAATCTTGGAGACATAGGAGTAGGCAGATAATTCATGAATGAAATGCAAACCGCATGGGAAATACTTCAAAGAATCAACAACTGGGATCTCATATTGCTAAAAATTTTTGCACTTCAAAAGAAATCACCAACAGAGTGAAAAGAAAACCTACAGAATGGGAAAGAACTTTAGCCAACAATCCCTCAGACAAAGGACTTATATCCAGATCATATAAAGAATTGCAAAATGTCAACCCACCCAAATTCAAAGACCTTCTCCAAAAATGGGTATTGGAGATGAACACACAGATCTCAGGTGAAGATACAAAAATGGCAAATAAATACATGAAGTAATGTTCACCATCACTGGTCATTCGATAAATGCATTAAAAAAGCACTGAGATATCATCTCAACCCAGAAAGAATGGCCACCATGAAGAAATCAACAGATAACAAATGTTGGTGAGGCTGCGGGGAAAAAAGAACACTTCTCCACTGTTGGTGGGAGTGAAGACTGGTGCAACCACTGTGGAACCACTGTGGAAATCAGTATAGAGATTCCTCAAAAAACTAGGATTGGAAGTTCCATTCAATCCAGCTATTTTCCTCCTGGGTATTTTCCCAGAAAAATTGAAAAGGTCATGTCACAGTGATATACATGTACCCATGTTCATAGCAGCACTATTTGTGACAGCTAAATATTGGAAACAACCAAAATGCCCATCAACAGCAGAGATGATGAAAAAGATGTGCTATTTTTATACAATGGAATATTACTCAGCTATAATAAAGGATTATCTTGAGGCCTTTATAGGTAAATGGAGGCAACTTGAGAATATCCTCATAAGTGAAATAAACAAGACTCACATTAGTAAATATCACATTGTCTCTCTAGTGTAAAAAATAATAAAAACTGATAGAGTGATGGAATCCAAAATGTATAAGAGATATTGTAAAAGTGAAAGATAATGGAAGTGCTCTGAATGGTATAACAATATGTGTTGGCATGTAAGATAGATAACCATATTACTAAGTTTCTGTTAGATCATTGAGCAGAATGGTTTCCACTGTCAATATCTGAGTGTCTATCTATTTTTTATACTTTGATATTGTAACTTTAGCTACTAGTTTTTAGATGACAATATGTGATGTATCAGCTAGTGATTTCCTGCTGTTAATTACTTTTTGAATTCTGCATTGTTGTACCTTTTTTCAATTTTTTTCTTTTCTTTGTTTCTTTCTTTGAATAAAAATAATAGTAATGAAATACTTATCAATCAATCTAGCAAGAGAAGCAAAAAATCTATTCAGGGAAATTATAATACTCTAAAAAATAAATTGAGGAGGATCTCAGAAAATGGAAAGACATTCCTTGTTCATGGATAGGAAGAACAAATATTGTGAAAATGGCTATTCTCCCAAAATTGTTACACAGATTTAATGTGATCCCAATCAAAATACCAGTATGATACCTCGCAGATGTAGAGAAATCATTCCTATAATTCATCTGGAAATAGAAAAGACATAGAACAGCAAAAGCAATTCTGAGCAACAAAGGCAAGGAAAGAGGCATCACAATTTCTGACTTGAATTAGAAAATACACTACAACTACAAACACAGTCAGCCACCTTATCTTTGACAAAGGGGCCAAGCACAGGCACTGAAAAAAATATAGCCTCTTTAATAAGTGGTGCTGGAAAAAACTTGACTTTCCATATGCTGAAAACTAAAATTAGACTATGTCTATCACCATGTACTAAGTTAAAGTCAAAATGGATCAAAGATCTAAATATTAAAACAGAAACACTAAATATGCTGAAAGACAAAGAAGGTAGAAATCCTGAAGTCATAGGGGTAGGCAGAGCATTTATGAACAAAAATCAAACTGCACAGGAAATACTTCCCAGAATCAACAACTGGGATTTCATTTTAGAAAAAGTTTTTGCAGTTTAAAAGAAATCTCCAACAGAGTGAAAAGAAAACCCATGAATTGGGAAAAAAAATCTTAGTTGACTATTGCTTAGACA
>PVJX010044116.1:0-13334 GCA_004027295.1 Dolichotis patagonum
CATGGGCCTGCCTTTTCTGCCCAAGGAGTCTCTCCAACTTGGAGTGAACATCACCCTTAGCTGTGCTAATGAATTATTGCCTTTATAAAGTTCTGCATGATTGCTCCCACTGCTATGTGTAGTTACAGAGAGTCCTGCTATTTGCCTCATGTGGTTTGGTCTGCATCACTGAGGAAAAGGCAACTGGTTTTGCTGTGCAGAAATGGCCTTGGGTATGGTCTTGGGTGCCTCATCTAAGTCTTTCATCTCTGGAGTTCAGATTTCAAATATTCCTCCTGGGCCACTAGAGGATGCTCTGGCCACTATCACAAACCCCTCATTCAACCCTCCTTTGTGTGCATGGCTCCCACCCAGTCAGCAGCCAGCAAATCTGTCCCCACCCATAGAGAGGCACTGGTTCCAGGACTGTGTCCCAGCCTGGGCAGGAGCATATGCCCATGCAGGCTTGTGACCTGAGCTGGCCTCATCCTTCAATGGAGCCGGACACCTGGTTCACACTCCTGTCTAGCAAAGCAAGTCTCTCAGTTGAGCCAGTGCCGCTCCAGCAGCCCACCTGGTTTGCATCCCGCAGGCTTGCAAGATGCTCAGATGGGTTCAGGGTATGGTCCTGATAGTTAGGTATGGCACCAAGGTCACTTACAGAGTGTGGTGCTGGTGCTGTGGTTTGGCATTGTGGTGGCTGCAGTGGAGATGGAGGTCACTGCGTTCTTGAAGGTGGACCGGTTCCAGGCATGGGTCAGTCCTGGAGGTAAGAGGAGATAGCAAGTGCCTCAGAGGGCCCAGCGGGGACCGCCTTGACTCAGAGTCTGCCAGACCTCTCTTCCCCTCCCTCTAGCCTTCCTAGTCCTCCTCTTCTCCCTCTTGCCATCCTCCTCCTCATTGTCGCTCCTCATCCCACTCCTCATCCTCCCCCTTGTCCTCTCCCTCTCCCTTCTCACCATCCTCCTCCTCATTGTCATCCACCTCCTAAACCTAGCTCTGCTCTTCCTGCTTTTCCTGCTTCACACCTTCACTCTCCACCCCTTCCCCTCTGCCTCCTCCTTCTCCTCTCTGCAAGTGATAAAAACCTGCTCTGCCTATCTGCTGCCCCCTCCCTGGCTCAGGCTCTGCAGGAGATGCATGCAGCCACAAGAGCCCCTGGGAAACATGGCGCAAGTGGAGCAGGCAACACCAGTCACTGGTGGGTGGGCTGCACTTGCAAGGGTCTCCAGGCACACCCAAGGGACTCCTCCCAGGGCCTTCCTATGTGGCTCTGTCCTGGAGCCCCATGGCACCTGACCAACCTGCTGCTCGGCAAGGCACAGGAACAGCTGATGCTCACACACACAGCAGCCCTAGACTGCCTCAGACCCAGTCTCAAGGCACTGCCTGACCTGCAGATGACCTCTGAAACACACCTAGATCACTGGTTGGAACCCAGCTGCATATAGTTCCAACTACGTTTCATGGTCCTTTACCTCCTCAAACAACTGGACTAGTTCTTCCTTGTTCACCTACATCCAAAGGGGGCATGCTTGTGATTCCTCGTGTCATTCATGCTGATTGTACTGGAACATTATCGCTGCAACTGGGTTCTCTTTTGCCCATTCAATTAAATGTTTCTGAATCTGGAGCTCAAGTAATTGTCTTGCCTTTAGCCTCCTCTAAACCTGGAGATGTTACTTGTGGAAATCAAGAGATTGGCGCTACTAGGGTGGCTGCTGATATTCCCCTGGGATAGAACACCCAAGTCCCTCTTTAAATATTGACAACTTTTGCTTTTCTGGTTTGTGAAATACTCGAATTGATGTCTCTGTCTTTCCTCACTCACACTAGCCTTCTCATTTATTTGTTTCACCTGTTCATCCCTTGTGGGGCATCTGGGGCCTTCCCACACTGTGTTCCAGTGATGCCTGTTGCTTGTACTCACAATGGACAACAGAAAGCCTTCATTCACCCATATATTTTGGGCATTTCTTTGTGATAAGTGGACGTGATGTGCTTTCTCAACTCCATACTTATGTGAAAACAAATGTATCCTCCACTGCCCCTCAAGCCCTAGCTCTCAAATGGAAAACCTGCAGTTCATTCTGGGTTCAATAGTGGCCCTTACCTTAAAATAAATTGTGAGCAGAGGAGGCCTTAATTCAAGAAGAATAGGCTCCAGGCCATATTGAGCCCATTACTACCCCTGGAACACACCTATCTTCACTATTCAAAAGATATCTGGTAAGTGGAGGTTATTACATGACCTCCGGGAGATTAATAACCCTGTACTTCTTATGGCTCGCTCACCATGTCTCGCTAATCCTAACATTATTCCTTGAGAATTTCAACTCTTTCTTGTTGATTTAAAAGACAATTTCCTCACTATTCCTTTTCAACCACAGGTTCGCCATTCTTCTGTGTTCACTGTTCCTGTCTATACCAATCAGAAGCCAACATGCAGGTACCATTGGTGAACATTCCCTCAAGGTATGAAAAATAGTTCAACCCTCTCTCAATATTTTGTTGATATTATCTTGCTTACCTTTAGAAAATGTTTTTCTAATTTACAGGTCTATCATTACATGGATGACACCCTTGTGGCTGGTATTTCTCTAAATCGCTCAATTCTCCATGATCTCTTCTCTTTAGCAGTGTTTGGGATTCATACTGACCCAGAAAAATTCTGATTGTCAGAACCCATTTCTTTTTTACACCATTGACTTCTTCATGCCTTTCCAATGCCGTCCTTACCTGGAGTGCATGTCAGCTTTCCAGCTACACTTTCAAAACTAAAATTTCTAGGTCACCTTAACTGGGTGAGTTTCTAATTTCCTTCATTACTCAAAAGTTAACTCCACTTTGGAATCCTTTATGGTGTTATACAAATCCTGCTGATGTGATCTCGTGTCCTGCACATCCCCCTGAGGCCCAGCAGAGTGGCCTCCAAGTACAGCCACCAATTCTCACATCCCTCTTATGGCAAGGACCATGGGCTCTGGGCACAGCCACCTCTATTCACACCTACTTTGGGCCCAGGACAACAGCCTGTGGGCACAACCACCTCTGCTCACACATGCCTTAGTCCTAGGACAGCAGCCAGCTGTCACAGCCACCTTTGCTCATCCCCATTCATGCCCAGGACAGCGGACTCTGACATCAGCCACCTCTGCTCATATCTCCCTTGAGCACTAGACAGTGTCCTCCCAGTGCTTGCTCTTCTAATCCCAGCAGCTGCTGTCAAGATGGAGGATGGCTGCTTCACACTACCCTGCAATGGGACCAGAGCTGAGATGTCTGCACTCAGCTTGTTGCTGAACAAATGAGCTGATTCACAGGGAAAATTTTCTGTTGTTGTGACCTTCAATTCTCACACAGAGATGAAAGCAGTCTGTCTGTAGGGTGTGTCTAGAGCATGGGCCCTGCTGCCTATGCGCAACACTGGCTGTCCACTGCCCTGGCTGCCCAATGGAATTGCACCCAGGTATGTGCCTGCCGTCTCCCTGGCCATATCTCTGGGACTGTATCATTCCAGGGCCCACTCTGAATGTGCTTCTTCTGTCTGCTAAGCTAGACAATATGGGCATCGGCAATGGATGGATCCCTGGCTGCTGGGAATAGCCTCCCAAGTCACTGACACCTCTCATTACTTCTCACAGGTCCCCAAACAGGGGAGGGAATCAAAGAGCTCCACTGAGGCTAGAGCAAGGCTCAGACAAAGGAGATGATAAAACAATATTGCTTGTTTCAACTGCAAGGAGAAATCAAAGATATGGTTTAAACTAATCAAAACATGGTTCAAATCTCCCCAGCTTCTTGTATTGCTCAAATGGTTACTCTTTCCTTGACAAAAATTGAAAAAATTTCATATAAAAAGAAAGGCTACCTAAGGATTTTGGATCTTCTCTTACTTATTGTGATGAACACATTAAGCAGGAAAACCCTGAGATAAAATTGAGAAATAAAGAAAAAGCATCACTTAAAAGGCTTCAGACCCAGGAACACATGCTTCAGATATTGTCCAACACCATTGACCTATGGAATGGCCTCTCAATAGGACAACCACAGCCCTACAGGTGTGAGGAATATTTCTTACCCTAGTAAAATTGCTGAATTGATATAACCTGGAGGGATGCAAGAGTGCCTTTGCTGACACAGGCCACTGAATTGCTTTTTAGTTACAAATTTATGATCCATTTAGAATTACAGCCCCAGGGCATGGAGAGAACTTCCTTCACCAGGTAAAATCTCCGTTGATTTGATTTCTCACCATGCAGTTTAAAACCATTTTAGATTTTTGCCTTTCAAAGTTCATATAAATGGTGTAACGCGCAGACAACTTTCCTTGCGGTGGTCAGTTGTAGCTTGTGAGTTGAGACCTGTGTTGCAGAGCTCAGGTTTGCAGCCCTGCCTCCCATGTTTGCAGCCCTGCCTCCCATGAGGACCAAACTCTGCTGGAGCCTGCCAATCATTCCAGGGCTGGCCTGCCAGCAGCACTGCAGCACTCAGCCTGGGGCCAGGAAGGACAGATACTGTTCCGGAGTGATGGGGCAGGGCTCTGGCCTACCAAGCCACCCTGGTTTTTTACCATGGGCTCTGCAACAGATTTTGGTATCAAAATTTGACACTGTAGCAGCACTCAGATCCACAGCCACAGCAAGAACTCCAGGCCAGAGCAGGAGCACAACCTGTGTGCTGTAAGAGCACAAGGTGACTACATAAAAACATGCAGTTTTCTTTTTTCTCTAAACCTTCCCCCAAAACTCTATTACTCTTCAGGTCTAAAAATTGTTAAATGTGCTCACAATTTAAATTTAAAAAATCTAAAAGGAGTGTTTGCTTCATAATACATACCAGTTGGCAATACATAACCTTGAAATATTTAATTCTAATACAGATATAACCACAGCACAAAGGAGTGCAATTGGCAAAAACAAACATGTATGATTTGGAGCTAGATCTCAGCTACCAAGAGCACAAACAATACAAAAAACTTACTTCACTATGCTACAAATAGTGTACTCACATGACATAATATTAGATGTAAATAATAGCTTTTCAAAAGGATTTTAGGCAGAAGTGGCTGGAAAATACAAGCATATTACACACACAAAATTGGAGGGTTTAGAATACACTTAAAATGACTAAGTCCTGTATGCTGTGCCAATGGAGCTCCTGCTTGGTGTTTAAAGATCTGGTAATTGAAATTAAAATTGTGCACCTAAATGTACCACATAAAACACTTCATTAGATAGATAAAGGGGAATTTGACAGACAAAAAATATGGAATAGAAATTGAGATACATTAAGTACATGTACGAGCACACTACAAAAGATACAAACATTATGTGCCACAAACATCCTTTAAGAACATGACCTAAAAATTACACCTATTCAATTTTTACCTGGTCATATCATATCATCATCAACAGTCTAAAATCTCACCCAAATTTGAGCACTAATTTTATTGTGAAGACTATAGAGGTAAGACATATACAAATTTTCCAAGTTTAACATACTTGTAAAATTCTATTGCAAATACCCATTATTGTATAATTTTTGAGATGTTTAATGTGTTATATGTATGTCATTTTTATTATATGAAACACACCATTGTCTTCAATTATATGTAAAGTTATTACTGTTTTAATTTAACATAACTGTGTGTTAAAAAATTCACTTATTATACAAATTTTTTTGATTTCTACTGTCTTTTGAATTAGTTTGCCTCCTTACTGGCATTCGATTTGCATGTTATGTCTACCATGTTCTTGCTATAATTTCCATGACAATCATGTTTTTCAATATAATTTTACTATGAAGATATATGGGGATACTATGAATTTCTTTATACTTGTCCCTACTTTTATCAAATTTCTCCAGTTAGCCTGTAACATAATGTAAAAAAAGCAAACACTTAATTGAAAAATATTACAATGTATTGAGTTTCCTATTGCCTTCATCATGCAATATCTTAAATAATGTATAAAAAGAGAAATGACAGAAGAGTACACTGTTTTGCAATACAAAGTGATTTCTTCTTTTTTCCATCAGTAGCAAAATGATTTACAATAAAGTACTAAATTTTGGAAATATGAAACGTGTGTGTATTGAAAAATGCTTATTGGGAATGTGATGAAGAAGGCGAGTCAGTGTAGTGAGTGATGTTCATTACACTATTTTCTCATACTATAAAAGAAAGAATAGCAAATATTGGCTAAAGTTCAATAACTTGCACAGCCAAGATACCTACTATAATTTGGACATTGATTCCGTTGCTGAATTTTTGTCCTCAGGCACATTCCAACCAGATATGATTCATTGCTAGTTCAGGTACCAGGTTGGACTTGTACATGTGATTCCTAGTTCAGCTTTCCACAGCACAGGATTTACAGTTGTTCAACATGATGCCTCATGTATATTTATATTTCATAACAAATATTTAATACAATATTAAAGAATCATCTCAGCATGGAATAAATGAGAAAGTACTTGTTGGGTTTAAGCCTTCAAAACATATTATGAATTACACCCACTGCCCATTTCAATTTCCACAAGATACATTTCAAGAATTCACTAGCAAATGTGGATAGGACCTACTGAATTAGATATTGTAATTTTCCACATATTATGAATCTAATCTTAAGCAAATTTGGAAAACTCCTGTGGTGGGAGGAGACAGCTGGTCCTACCTTTTGAAAATTTATTTTTAGCACTAATTAAGCCTGAATTAATTCAGTGGTCCTGAGTTCCTCTGATGATAAGAACAGCCAAGTTCATAGCAGGAAACAAGCACGACACGCTCCTCCAGGAAAAGCCACAAGACCAATCTTCCCCTTCCATTCTTCTTTGTATGTGGCAGGGCACAGTGCTCTGTTGGGCCCAGCACACACAGCACCACACTGCTTCATTTCTTCTGTGTGTCACACCTTCTCCACCATTAGTAACTCCACCACACTTGCTTATGTGGCATATGCTGACAAAAATGCAGTTAAGGCCTCTGAGAAGCCAGTAGCTATTTGTGCCTGTGTCCCATGCAAGTAGTGCCAGAAAACCGTGTTTCATATTGAGCCACAGAAAGCTGCATTAAGTCCACTACATGTTGGTCCATGTTTAAGCAGACACTTGTCTGTCTCCAGAAGTTGCTTCATTTCTCTCGTTGTGATATCAGGTGAGGTTTCCTATATAGGATCATCTGTTTCATGATTTTGCCTTTTGAAGCCTAAGCTCAACTCCCACATTAATCCACCAGTCTGGGGAGCACGGTGAGCTTTTCTCCACTTTCCGGGGCACAGCTGTCTCTGGCTGACACATGACTAGGCCCTGGAGATTCTACTACTAACATTCACTGCAGGTCATAGGCAGAACTTGTTCTGTCATGTGGGTCTCACTTCTTGTCTGTGCCTCATAGCCCACAGTTCCTCCATGGAAATTTTGGATATTATTTTTAAGGTATTTTATTAGCTGAAAACCAGTCAGGAAGTCTCCTATAGCTTAGAAAGCAGGCAATTATAAGATAACTTGTGCATTCCAGTTGTATTTTCAAAATTTATTGCATTAAACTGATATATTAATTTTCCAGTGCCAAATTGGAGGTCTTAGAGATGACAGTGTGGATCCACTAATCAGTGAGTTCTGAAAATCTTTTTGTATCCTGGTGGCTGGCAGTCAGTAGTGTTACTTGCCTTTCATGTGCCATGCAGGTCACAGGCATGTTCCACCGCATGAACTCAGTGCAGCACGCAGAGACCACAGATGTCCTCTTCAAAAACTCTGGGTGGGTCTGGCCATGACTCTGAGATAGCAAAGGAATGACTGCCCAAAGGAAAGTTCTCCTTTCTGATTACAAAAGCTTAGAAGGGGCTTTGTCTAGGCTTCTCCAGACATTCTTCATGAACACCAACAAGATGCTATCCTTACTTATAATATTTTGAATGTGTTATTCTTTATTCCCTCAAGTCATATTTTAGATAGAGCTATTTTACAAAAGTGTCTGCCACTGAGAGTATTACCTGCTAGGATTCATATGATTCTGTGATGTTTTTAGGTGTTTAGGATTGCTTTTGGGAAGCAATCGCATCACAGATTCAGAGATGACCAAACACAAATGCAATGTTAAAAAAAATGAACAGGAGGACTTTTTCACCAGTGGATCAGGCCATTGTAGTGCAACTAGAAATGGAGATAAATGGGTTACCCCATCTCCCCATGGTTTTCTTTACCGTCCCCTGAAGATATTAATGTTTCCTTTATCCTAAGAGAGATTATAAGTAGAATAACAAAGCTTAGGAGATGCAGATTCTGGAGGTGAGAGCACATTCAGTGTTAGATCTCCAAGCCTCACCTTAAGGTCAGCATTACCCTACTCCCACTTCATTAGAGGCCTGAAATGCACACTGGCAAGCACAGCTCAAGATTCAGGTGAAGGCCCTTAAAGCACAGGACCAGCCTTTAAATACTAAAACCCTAAATTATCAGCCCACTATAGATCAATCCCTGTTGCTCTTCTGTCACCTGATGTGTGTTCCACATTCATTTGTATAGATGAGCACTGAGCACAACAACCTCATACAATCTTAATGACATAGAGCTGCTTTACTAGTTGCTACTGAGCATACAATTGACAATGCTGCCTCATTGTACACAGAAAGTCAAACCAGTATTAGCCTGCTGCCCTGGAGCAGTTGTGGCCAGAGACAATGAAGAGCCTTAGGCAATAGAAAGCAACCTCATCAAAGAAAACTCATTGGATAAAAATAAATACAGGTTGACATATTCATACATAATTATTTACACTTAAGAGAAGAAACAATACAGATAAGCAAGGGTGCTAAACCAAAGAACTGATAAAATCAAGTGATTGGAACCAAATATGACTTCTCCCTAAGTGCCAGGGCTCTTTGATTCAGACTAATGGGCAACTTGCCTCTTTTCTGCCCCTACCCTGCTCAGCTTTCCATTCTCTAGAAATTTCACTATGGGATTTAAATCTAAATCTCCTGCCATGAGCAGCCTGCTTATTCAGTGAAGTGGCCATTTAGCAAGAGACTTCCAGTGTCTTGGGTTTGGCGGTCCTTAGAAATGAGTCATGGGTTTTCAAATATTTGGCTTCCTCAATTTATTATTGACACAAAGTCAGAGTCACTGATTAATCATCTTTTTGTCTTCATCTGCATTGCTTTTTTCTTTCTTTCTTTCCTTCTTTTTTTAATGGAGTCACATGCAATCATTTTGTTTGCAAAGGCCCTTAAATCCATGGAAAATACATTTCATATATAATCTTAAAAGCTACCAGAATATTGGTAAGTTAATAGACAAAGGTATCCTCTTTTATCTCCCAAAGTCTATACAAGTACTTATTCTCTCAAGAATTTTTATAAATTATATATTACTTATTATATATTTTCTTTGCCTTGTGATATATATGAGTAATAGAATCACAGTCTTATTTCTTTTTAGTTGCATTCTAAATTCTTAAGTCAAAAAATTATTGCTGCTTCCCAAGAATGAGCTATAAATTTATAAAGCACCTACAGGGAAATATTAAAGGTGAAAATTCATTTAGTAAACCCAGGATAGGAGTTTTAATTTTATTTCCTGTTAATTGTTAATGAGAAAGACATTGAAATTTGGAGAAGAGCAATGAGTTCAACACTTACTTTGTTATTTGTCAAAAATCTTAAAGGGCTTACAGTCAGAAATGTTAATAGATAAGTTAGTTAATAAGTTAGTTGAACTTAAAGTGTGGCTTAGGTGTGCAGCACTGTGGAATACTTCATAATGCTAATCATCTTATCTTGCATCTCTCTGAAAGTGAGAGATGTATTGTACCTGATATAGTGATTTAAACAGAACATGCTACATCGGGGCCAATATGTGTCCTGAGATTCTGCTGAAATTGATATTATAGTGATGCATATATTGTATACATACCTCATGTAAAACCATATGATATGCTCATATGTACTTTCAAACTCAATGTAAAAGTGTAATTATACATTTCTAAGTGAATAGACATTTTAAACTACTCCCAACATATAGTAATAAAAATATTAAATCAAAAAGGCATATTTTGAACTGCACACACACACACACACACACACCAAGCTTCCACAGAAACAGCCATGTAAATCATAGACTGGAGCAAAAGTTACCTCCAAGCTCCTCTTTCAATCATAATACAACAATGACAACCAAGAATTGGGGAGTTCTGGGGCAATTGGGATTAAAATTACTTCAAGCATGATGAGGAACTAGAGACAAGTTCAGAGTATAAAACCAGAGACTGTGGATTTCTTCATGGCTCCTTTATTCATGAAAATAAACCATGGGAAAAAGTGCTTCTTCAGGTTACAGCTGGGGACTATAGTATACACCAAACTATATACCTATGGAAGCCTAAGAATAATGTCCCAGTCTTGCAATTACTGACTTGCTAAGCTCATTCACTTACTTCATTAACAGATTGGAATTATCCCTTAAAACATTGCAGTGCAGAAAATTGAAGTCTTAAAATGTTGGTTGGGTTCACTGTAGATGCGACCGAAGAATATATGAAGATTAGACACAAACTTTACTATAGACTTTCAATTAAAAATGACAATTGAAAATATTGATTTATCATGACTGTATCCAGAAAGACAGTTTCTCTGTTTTCAGTGATAGCCAGGCTAATATTACACTGTGGTTTTGATTTGCATTTCCATGAGTTTAATGAAGTTGAACATTCTTTCAAAAACTTGTTGATGACTTCTACACAATTTTTTGAGAAAATATTACTGACCTTTTAAGCTTATGACTTCCTAAGTACTCTTGCATTTTACTGGCTTGGTTTGCAAATGTAAGAATGGTACTTTCATGAAAAGTGGATATAAGATATCCCCTTATAAGCAATATTCCTATGGCATTGTTCACGGAACTAAAAAAAACAATTTTAAACTTCATATGGAACCAGAAGAGAACTACAGAACCAAACGCAATACCATGAAGTGGTATCAGTCTGTTCAACTCTATGACACTCAGGCAAACTTACACAAAACCAGGTATATGAAGCATAAAAGTGGAATGAAACCCTGTCTTGCCACTTCTCCATGTGTGCACACTCCTTGCTGTTTGTCATACCAAGTGGATAAAAGCATAAATTTCATCTTGTGTTCCTTAGGGAAATGTAGCGAGATAAACAGCCTGCTACTATAATACTACAGTATAAATTTGCATTTGAAAAGTAAGGGACAGGTCTCCTGGGACCCAGCTTATTCCCCCTGGGTTTAAGGAGACAAGACCTGCTTGTCTCCTCTTTGCATACCACAAGCATAGGGAAGCAAGATGGAGAGCCCTTTAACCCCTCAAGAGTGTAACCCTATTCCCAGGTTTTGAGGAACCATTTTATTCCTTCCTCAAAGGATATAGTAATAAACTAAGAGTCCTACATGAGATGTGGGTCTCAATCTTGTAGAATGTGGAGCCAACTGGGCTGCAATTTGAGCTCTGGCAAAACTTTCCAAGAGACTTCTGAGTCCCAGCTCTGATTGGTGCTAATAGTGCTCATGAGGGTTCATAATTTGCCCAAAACTGCATTAAGTTTGAGCCTTTTCCAGCTGTTGTTACATGGAAGGCAATTTCTAACTTCTGATATATTAGACTCAGAAAACATGAGAATTTTACAGTATCTCATTGATCCACACCAATTACAACAGGCTATCCAAATGCATGGGAGCAGTCCTGCCAGTGTCTATTTTAGAGACCAAGTGCTTGTTAAAACTTGGACAGAGCAGCCACCCACAGACCAATTAAATCGAAATTGGAAAGGATTCTTCCAGGGACCCTTGCCATAGTCAATGTAGTAATAATGGTAGAGATAGATAGTAGGATTCATCTGTCTAGAATAAAAACAATTCCTACTTGAACTATCTGTAGAACAAGATGACTCAAAGGGGAAAGCTATTCCTGTGAGCCTGTGGAAGACTTGAAATTTCTTTTCAAAAGCAAGACTCTAATCCTGTGACAGAAAGCATGGAATAGTGAAGTTTCATTTTCATTTCAGACAGGCAGCACAATCATCACTAATTCTTCTTTCACTGTTTTGACAGATTTTTCTTTGTTCAACCCAGCCAGTGAGGGACAGCAACCCAAGGTAGTTGGAGAGAACATCATTCCTGGTAGGTAAGGTCTGCAGCACCTTTCAGATAGGAGCCATAGGAGACAGAGACCTCCACTCCCTCAGCATTCCATAAAGAATTATGGCTATTTGTGTCTCTCAGGGGAAATGAGATAAGAGATTAGGGCATGGAAATCTGGCTGGGAAAGTAGACATGACCTGTTAATTATATGATCCCAGAATACATTTGCAGAACAGTTCTAAAAGGCCTGCATGTGGACAGCTTGTGAAAACTCGAGCAGATTTTCAGTAGCATAACCTAGACCTGACATCAGCCTGAGCCAGGGGACCCTGGCAGCACCTCTCAGGACACTTATGTATAAGTTCTCAGGGTTTCCTCAAGATTCAGACAGTACAAAAGGACACCACCATCAAGAGGAGCTTGCTATTCTGGCTTTCTCACACTATCCCACCCTTTATCCTCTGGGTGTGCCTTTATCCTGCCCTTTTTCTTTTACTCAGCCCAAGCTCACGCCACAGAGCCAGTTTGTCTCTCACTCTTCACTGTTCCTTTTTCAAATAAACTTTGCCACTGCCTTGTGCTTTATTCCATGTTTTGTTTAATATGAAAGAACCTTGAGTTGTGAGGTGAACAACCAAAGACCCCCATTTGGTTGGTAACATTTGCTTGGTGAGCCACTTGGATTCCACCTCCCAGTCTCCTCAGGTGTGTTCTTCTTGGTGCCTCTCAACCAGGACATGTGATACCTTGTCATTTCTGTGCCTGGTAGTGTAAGATCGGTGTCGCGCAGAAGAAGACTCCAAGGACTCAAGTCTCGTTATGGTGTCGGGGGCTTTATTTCCATGCGCATGGGGTCCACCAAGCAAGCAGGCAAAGAGGACCCCGAGAGGGGTTCATGCAGGGTTTTTAAGTATTGAACAAAGGGAGGTGGGGACGGTGCAAGCGCGGGTACAGAAGCAGATGGCATTGGTTAATTTGAAAGGTGCAAGACTTGTCATAAGCGGATTGGATGTTGCTAAGGGGAAGGACGACTGAGGAATAAGGGGGTGGCAGGGTCAGGGTTGGGTCAGTCTGTTTCGGGAAGATATCTTGTGCAAGGGCTGGTCATCTCGGGGGTCAGTGAGTCAAGCACCTGGCGGTTGATTACCAAGGGGCCTAGTTGAGCAAGAAACATCTGGTGGTTGATTATCGGGAAGCTGAGTCATTGGCTTAAGAAAACAAGGTTAAGAAAGTGGGTTCTTTAGGCAATAT
>PVJX010044117.1:0-13322 GCA_004027295.1 Dolichotis patagonum
GTAACATTTACCAGTGTTTCACCAAACTCTGGGCCACATTTTATTTAGACTCCAAATTACATAGCCATAGCACAGGACCAGGAGTGGAGAAAGATTCACAGGTCAGGGCTCAAATTAGAGCCAAGGCACAGGGTGACATCGCACTTCCCAATTCCTGTGTGCTTCATGAGGTCAGATCTGGGATGCTATCACCTCCTCCTCCTCTTCTTCCTCCTCTTCCTCTCTTCCTCCTTCCCTCTTCTCCCTGCCTCCAAATCCTTCCCATCTCTTCCTCCTCGTTCCCTCTTGTTTTTCCCTTTTTCCTCTTTTCCTTCTTCTATTTCTCTCCCCTCCCCCTTCCCCTCTCCTTCCTCTTTTTTCCCCTCCTCCTCCTCCACACTACCACTTAAAGACGAAGCACTCAAGTCCTTGTTTCTTCTTTAACATCAGCCTGGTATTTATTCATTGTCTCAGTCCACTTTCTGTTGCTGTGACAAAGTACTTGTAGCTAGAAAATAGATAAGGAAAAGAGGCTTATTTAGCTCATAGCTCTGGTGTCTAAAATCACACTACCAGGCATTTGCGAGGCTCCTGATAAGGGCATCATGGTGCAGGGATCACATGCTGACAGGGGCAAAAGAAAACCAAGGAAACTGAACTCATTTATAACTATTTGTTCCTGTTGTAACTAATGTACCCTTGCAGGACCTACACAAGCCCTTCAAGTGGGCAGATCTTTTGTGATCTGAGTGCCTTATAGAGACCCCTCCCAACACTATCACATTGAGAAACCAAACCTCAGTGTGAGTTTCTAGAAGGACAAACCAGGCCAGAACTGCAGCATTCTTTACTCATCAGCTCATTCCACAAACATCCATTGAGCACCTGCTATGTGCCAGGCAGCTGTGAATACCAAATAAAGATCTCTACCCCGTGGAACTTTTACTTTAGAGAAGGGAGACAGACCATAAGTAAGAAATATAGTGAATAATTACACGATACATTAGAAGTCTTATTGAAAAAGAAAGGAAAATGCAGGGCAGGGTAGTGGGACTCAGGGAAGCACAGGATGGTTAGAAAGGTCTGGTGGAGATGGTGAGACACATGACCAGGAGGACGTCCAGGGGAAGGACATTCCAGACAGAAAGGAGAACCAGGGCGAAGTTCCTGGCTTGAGAATCAGTTTGCTTTTTATTTTTTTTAAGCACAAAAACATTTTTCATATCATTCTGTGTTAGTCAGTGCCTGAAAAAAAAAATCACCTTAAGGAGGAAAGACTTATTTTGGCTCACGGTTTAAGAGGTTTTAGTACACAGTCACTTGGCCTTGTCGTTTCTGTCCCAAACATCATGGTGGGGAGCGGGTAACAGAGCAAAGCTGCTCATATCATGGTAGCCAGGAAGTGAAGAAATGGAGAGGGGACTGGGAACAAAACAGCCCTTCCCAGGTAACACCCAGTGACCCACCTCTTCCAACGACGTCCATTTTCTAAAGTTTCCACCCCTCCCAATATCCACTGTGGCTATGAATGTGTCAGTGGACTGATCCACTGCAAGGTGGGAGTCCTAAACCTGATTCCCTCCCAGCGCCCCATCTCTGAAAATCACTCCATCAAAGACCGAGCCCTCCACACAAGAGCTTTCAGGAACATTTCAGATCCAAATCTTAATGCATTTAATGTTGCAAAAACGGTTTTCTCTGTTTTTTCCTTTCTGCATACTGGCGTTTGGATCCAGGGAGTCCAGCTTAGCTTGCATGCTAAAGAAGAGGTCTACTACTACTACTACTACTACTACTACTGTTACAGCCTCAGCCCCATTTTTTTCTCTTTCATTCTGATACAGGGTCTTGCTAAGTTATCTAAGCCTGCCTCGAATTTGTGAGCCCTCTGCCTCAGCTTCCCGAAGAGCTGGGATTACAAGTGTGTGCTACCAAACCCAGCTGCAAAACTGTTTCCTGAGCTCCGTGAAGAACAAGAAAGCCAGATGCATTTTCTATGCCAAAATAATGAGGAAAGGGCTATCTCTCACGTTGCTCGCTGCGTGCCTTTGGGCCACAAGGCAGCGCCTGGGGAGAGTGGATTTGTAACCTTAAACTAATCCCAGCAGATGCAGCAGGATGCCAACAACAAGACAAAAGTTTATTCTTAGCTTTGGAGTTGCCAAACAGAACTTTATGGCTCACAGAAGAGGCAGAAGGTGCAGGGAAGTGATTGGCACATGAGACCTTAACCATGGAGTTGGGATGATGCCTCAAGGAACAGCAATTTTTTTTTTTAAGTTTTAAAGAGGAAAAGGAAAAAAAACCAGATAAATCAAGAAACAAACAAACCTTAAAAACAACAAAAGCAAAATGACAACAACAACAGCAGCAGAAGAAAACAACCATAGCTATATAGGTTTTCAAAGCAAGATGATAGGAATTTAACAATGGTTGTGATACTGCACATTGTCATCTTCGAAATAGTTGCTCAGGTTACCAGATACAGGAATGAAACAAAACAGTAAAAAAGAACAAAACATTGGATTTCAAAATCAAGACAGGAGGAAATTTCCCACAGTTGCCACAACGCACAGCCATCCTCCAACTACATGCCCAGACCACAAGCCCCAGGCCTGCAAAGTCAGTCAAACAACACAAGCACCAAGTTATTCCTTTCACCTCAGTTGCTACCATCTCACCCTGAGTTCCTCTGAATCAGCCAGTTGCTTACCACGGGGGAGGGGGTTCTCTCCTGGTTTCCCAGCCTCTGTGCCAGCTGGCTCACAGGAAGGCGTGGTTCTGCTTCTTCCTGAGGTTCTTCCTGATCCCCATGGTGGAGCCTGGTTCACGGCAGGGTTTGGTTCTGCTTGGAACACCATTGTTTAAAGCAGCTGTTCCTAAACTTTTTGGTCCCAGGAACTCTTTCATTCTTTTTTTTTTTTTTTTTTTGGTACTAAGAATCAAATTCACAACCTCCCACTTGCCAGGCAGGCACAGTGCCACTGAGCTATGTCCCCAGCCCTCTTAAAAATTTTCAGAATCTCAAAGAACTCTATATTTCTCATATTAGAAATCAAAGCAAAATTGTAAAGATTATTTATTGATTGAAAAATAACAAGATTAGATGCTAATATAAATAATATATTGTATGAAAAACAACTATATTCATCTAAACAAAAATCAGTGAGAAGAGTGGCATACTACTAAATTCTCTTTAATGTCTGGCTTCTACATTCAGTTTACTGTAAAATGTTTTGTTGAAGTCCATAAGAAAATGTGACCTCACACAAGTGTGGATTTAGAAGTCTTTTGGTTACCTCTTCAAATAATTGCAAGTAGTCTCTTGGTTATGAAACCAGAACCCAACAATTTGTAGATTTCTAGTGGTTAGTTACAGTATGGAAACTGAAAGTATTCGAACTCTTTGAACTTTATAACACTAAAGTTCAGTATGTTAGCTGGGTGTGATGGCCCATGCCTGTTATCCCAGCACTCTGGAAGGCTGAGGCAGGAATATTGCAAATTTGAGCCCAGCCCGCATAACTTAGCAACTTAGTGGATCCTGTCTTAAAATAAAAAATAAAAGAAGCTGGGGATATAGTTGCAAAGGCTCTGGGTTAAATCCTCAGCACTGGGAAAAGAATCAAAGACAAATGTGTTAAAATGATTGGTTTTAGAATTGGTTTCAGAAGTGAGGTGCTGCTGTTACACATCAAAAAGAAAAAAACTAAACTATCTGGCATTGTGTCAGCCACCAGGAAGGGTAGAAACCAGTGACAGAGCCATGTAATGCAGGGGCAAACATTTGACTCATCTGTCCGTGGGTGATAGGTTACTGGGCCAATAGGTCTGGGGGAAGACACTGTAAACAGAATTTAATAGTGGAACGTGGCTCTTACCAGTTACAATTAGCCAAGCATTAGAAGAGAGATATTCTCAGGTGAAAAGAAAAGAAAGCAAAAGAAAAGAAAAACAAAACATAACAAAACAAAACCAGGATAATTTCCAAGCAAAAGTGAAAGAGATTAAGAGAGCCCCAAAATTTATCTGGACTAGGTGACAAATGCCTATAATCGCAGCACTCTGGGGAGCTGAGGCAGAAGGATGGCAAGTTTGAGCCTAACTTGGGCAATTTAGTGACTTGGGGAGACGCTGTCTTAAAATTAAAAGAAAAAAAAAACTTTTAAAGGGCTGGGAATGCAGTTTGGTGCAAAGGCCCTAAATTCCATCCCCAGTAACCCCACCACCACCCAAATCCTAGATGCATGACCTTGTACATTAAGAAAATCTAATTGTTCCCACATACTGCATGGCTTGTAGTGGCAAAGGTCCATGGTGTCAACTCAGTCACCACAATCACATGGCTGACCCACAGCTGGTGAGGGAAATGTGTTGAGGAGACAGAGAAAGAAAACCCTGCCTGACAGCTTCATTTTAGAAAGAATTTCGGGGGCTGGGGATTTAGCTCAGCTATGTAAGTGCCTGCCTTGCAAGTGCGGTTGTGAGTTCGATCCCTGGTACCGATGAAAGAAAGAAAGAAAGAAAGAAAGAAAGAAAGAAAGAAAGAAAGAAAGAGAATTGCGGATGGTTACCTGTACAAACAGATCAAGAATGGACAGACCAGAAACCTAGTACTTTTTTGAGGGAACTGAGTTGCCAAAGAAGTCGTGGGACCAGACTATAAAACCCTGTATTACTCAGACATTAAAACAAAAGTAGGGCTGGGAAATGTTGCTCAGTGGTAGAGCACTTGCCTATCATGTGCAGGGAGGGCTCTGGGTTCCATTCCCAGTACTGCAACAAACAAACAGCACCAAAACTCCTGACCTTCAGGCCCCCAAACTTCCATGGGCAGGAATGGGTTGGCAGGGCTGTACACCCCCTGGGTGGTCGTTGTCTCTAACGTTCATTTCAGACGCAGCCTCAGACAGTGGACACGGGAGGACCCCAGGGAATGGGGACAGCTTCGGTGCTTCTCCAGTTATTTCAGCTCCTCTGTTCTCTCTTCTGGGAGTCTCAGTATTTACATCTTGGATCTTCTGGGCCTGACTCCCAGAATCCTTATCTCTTTTATCTTGGTTTCTATTTCCAATGTAATTTTACCCTATGTTGTCAGATTTTTTCTGTCTAATCTTTCAAAAGGATCTCAACAGTGACTTTTTTTTTTTACTTCCTCTTTTCAGTTTTGGAAAATATGTCTTTTTAGTTTCCAAAAACTAGCTATGGCCTATTTGCATGCTGTGTGGGATTCCAATTTATTTTTTCTCAAAGTCTCTTCTGTTATTTCTGACTTAGAGCAACCTGTTCAGCTCGATCTCTTTTCCTCAAGGTACTGACTCTCTGCAAATGGGTTGTCATGGTTCGGGTTTTTTCCTGCAAACCCAAACATGCAGATTCCTTGGCTTTTGGATATGACAGACTCTGGAGTGCCATGGTGCCTGGCTGTTGCGCATCTGACCCAGGACAAAAGCAATCATCCCCCAGCCAGTGGCAATGTGGGCTCCTCTCCTGGATGTGTCCTTGGACGACAAAAGCTGCCTCTACCAAGGTCAGGGCTCTGCCTACAGCAGCCCACATCCGATAGTGGTTGATTTGGAGTATAGAGGCAACCCTTTTGTCCCAGCTTGGGATCACTGTAGGATACATGAAGTTTGGCTGTGACCACATCTCAATTCAAGTTCTTCACTTTCCCACAGGCATCAATCCCCAGTAAATCACCTGCACAGGGGCTGAGCTCCAGGAAACCCATCTGCCGAATGTCTCTTGGTCAACAGCTCTCAGGGAGTAGAAGGCATGGTGTTTTGGTCATAGGGGCCTGGTGGGAAGACACTCAGCCATTGAGACCTTCCATTAAGGTATGTCAGGTGGGCTGCAGTCCTTTCTCAAGTGCAAGCTGTAATGTCATGGGGACAAGCACTCTACCTTTCCCAAGAAGAATCATTTCCACTGCAATCAAAGAAGTGACCAGAAATTGTGAAATCAGAACTTGCTATGGCAGGAAGTCAACACTCACGATCACTCATATTTTGATAGAGAGGAGTGGAAAAGTTTTATATTGGACAAAAAACAATGCTCCAGATAGGTCCTATTGGCACAGGGAGCTATAGGCAGGCTCGCTAGAAATGGGGTATTTTGTGCGACTGGGTAGGAGTTCCTATTTGGCATTCTCTTTTCAGGAAGCTATCAGTTTCTGGTCAGGGCCTGGTATATTGGGCTGGTTGTTATAGAAGTTGCCGTTTAGCTTCTTGGATTTTTACTGGCAAGAACAATGTGGCTTCCTGCAAGTCTGATGCACAGCAAGCTGGCTTCCTGGGCTCTTTATTGTAGATAATAGGTAGGCTTGCAGGAGCTGTGGGTTGCAGTTCCGTGTTTATAGATGGTCTGTGCATTGTCTGTTTGTCTATTCACTCTCTCAAAAGAAATCCAGGATGGAGGACAGCAGAGAGGGGGCTGCCAAAGAGCAGCACCAGAATGTCCTTAAAGGCAAAGGGACCTCATGGCGCCTGCCTAGCAGGACTTCATCATCGCAGTGATCACTGGCTCCCAGGCATCTTTCATTCTTTCACCAGCCCCCTCTTGCATTATTTCCTCTTCTAAATGGAATTTTTTGCTGCCACTTTTCTATTCCCCCTTCATGACTGCAAATTGGGTCAGGGAGGCAGCCCAGGGGGCAGTGAGCAGAAAAGAAAAAGAAACTCTCTCTGAGATACAGCACAGTAACAGCAGACAAGGAAAACTTTCCTGAAAGCTGCAGGGAAGATTTATGACCTCAGAGAAGCGACAGTAGGACTGTAAACAGGGTCTCAGCAGCACCAATGGCAGTCTGAGAGAGGAGACGAGGGTGTTTTCAATGCACTAAGAGACACATACTGCCGATCTTGAATTTTATACCTAAGAAAAAGTGTTTCAAGAATGAGGAAGAAGGGCTGGGGAATTAGCTCAGTGCCTGCCTTGCAAGCCCATGGTCGTGAGTTCAATCCCCGGTACCGATAAAAAAAAAAAAGAAAGAGGAAAAGTATAGACGTTTTTAGACCCCCCCCCAAAAAAATTAATTAATTTAATAAAGCTGAGAAAATTCACAGAGATCCTCACTATGAAGAAGCAAACTGACCACGGATAGGAGGCCTGGGGATGAAAGAAGGAAGGGAAACTAAACAAAGGGGTAGATGTAAACGCACATCACCTGTCAGAGTTTCAAAAACAACACCCAAGTAAAAAATCATGGCAGGGGCTGTGTGCATAACATTGAGGGCCCCTGGGTTCATTCCCCAGCAGCTAAGAAAAAAAAAAAAAGCAACAATAAAATAAAATAATAACACATAAACAGGGAGAAGATTAATAAATTTAAACATTCTGATTCCTATGTCATTTGGCAGCAGTAGTAAATGTAATGATTAAGTTTAGATGTTGATAAGATACAGGAAGTTGTGGGATTTTTTTGTTTGTTTTTGGCTGGGGTTGAATTTCATGCCTTATGCACGCAAGGCAAACATTCTACCATGAGCTCCACCCCCAGCCCCTGAACATGTTTTCATTCTGAGACTTGGTAACCACTGAAAAAGTAGATATGAAACAAGGCAATTTCTGAATTAGTAAAGAAGGGAAATGGAATAATTTTGAAAAAAATCAATTCAAAAGAAAGCGAGAAAGGAAAGAAAAAGTAATACATAAGTGGGACACATAGAAAGCACACAGAAAAATAAGGTAGTAGATTTAAAACTGACTAAATCCAT
This sequence comes from Dolichotis patagonum, assembly GCA_004027295.1. NCBI lineage: Eukaryota > Metazoa > Chordata > Mammalia > Rodentia > Caviidae > Dolichotis > Dolichotis patagonum. Next base: position 7,695 of record PVJX010044117.1, read on the forward strand.
AATTACATTTAATGTAATCCATTTAATCCATTATTACATTACATTAAGTTATACAAAATTGGGGCTGGTGTGCAGACAAATGTTATGGCTACATTTTTGAAAACTCTAATTGCATGTTATTCAAAAGAACCATATCTGAAACACAAAGATAGATAAACGCTGAGTATAAATGGGGAGCCAGGTGTGGTGGTACATGCCTGCACCCCACCAATGCAGGAAGCAGAGACAGGAGGACTGCAAATTCAAGACCAACCTGGGCAACTTAGCAAGACCTTACGTCACAATAACTTTTAAAAAAAAGTGTCTGGGGATGTCGCTCAGTGGTGGAGCACTTGCCTAGCTTGTGTGAAATCCTGGGTGCAATCTCCAATGTGTGTGCACGCATGCACACACATAGATTGATTTTATCGGGTCATGGGTGCCTGGAAATTTAATCAAATATTATTCTAGGTGTGTTTCTGATGAGATTAAATGGATGGCTTGCAAATATTAATTATTCTTGTGCATTCATACCTTAAGTCCTTTTTTCTCTATTTCATTTCCTAACACTGGAGAAAACCGAACGGGATTGAGGTGTTGGTGAGCGCTGTGAGGGGAAGAGGGAAGCAGTGGTAGCTGGAAGGGAAGAGGGGTGGGGGTGGTTAATCAGCAGGACAAAGTTTTTAAGGTAACAGCAGGGAATAACCCCAACATTCCAGCTGGGGAGACCTTTACCAGAGAGGCATCTCTTCCAATCTGGCAGAAAGGGAGGAGAAAAGCAGGGGTGTGGATGGAGGTCTGGAGCAGGTGAGGAGTTTCGGGGCTCCCAACGCACAGCCACTGTCTCTCCGAAGAAAGAGACAAGCCAGCTGCTGAATGAGAGGAGGTGGGGCTTGAAGAAAGAGGAGGAGCATGTGCACTGGGTTAGTTAATAATGACACACCAGAGGCAGGTTAACTTTATAAACAAAAGAGGTTATTTAGCTCCCAGATTTGGAGGTTGAAAGGCCAAGATCAGATGGCCCCATAGAGTCTGACGCTAGTGTGGCTGGACAGTGTCACAGCCTGATAGGAGCATGTGCAGTGAGCTGTCCCAGCTCAAACTGGGAGACCCAGAGAGCTGAGTAGAGTTTAGGTTTTTATAACACCTTACTGTCACAAGAACTACTGTCACAAGAACTACTTCAAGCTCTTCAGAAGGGAAGGTCCTCCATGACCTCAGGGTCTCCTGCCAGCCTCATTTTGCATCACTGTCACCTAGGGGAACCACACCTCCAACACGGGGACCTGCGGGAGATACCGTGACTTCAACCAGAGCACAGCAGGAGCCTACCAAGAAGGTGGGCAAGGAAGCCATGGGTCCCGCTTAGCACTCTGGTGCAGGCACCAACAAGGGGACAGCAGATTCCTCTGAGGTGTGTCACGGTCAAGTTGCATCAAGAGGACACTATGTTGGCGAGAGAGTGACCTTCATGTTGGATCGTAGCATCCAAGCAGGAGAAAAAAACAGAGAGGCCAGGGGGTCTGGGTGGACTGAGGCCCAGGAATGGGTGCAAGAGGGTGACAGTGTGGGACAGCTGCCCAGAGGTTGGCTGCCTGGGGGGCCCCAGAGCAGAGGCCTCCAAGGGAAGGAATCTCTCAGCATGAATGATGACAGAGTCCTGAGTGTGGCCGGAGAGCACTGGACTGAGGAAAAGCCAGTAAGGTCGCTGGACATGAGATGAAGGAAGCCAGAGGCACACACAGATTGGCGTTACCCTTCACGACCTCAGGGCTTTAGACCAGGATGCAACGCAATGCCATCGGAGTTGGATGGGGAGCCTGGCAGGAGGCTGTGCCAGGGAGTACAGAGGGTGGCGTAGTCCTGCTCATGCTGGATGAGAAACACCTCTGAATGTATTTTCTTGCAAAGCATGAAATATTTGCCCTAGCACTTCATGCAGACTGCCTTCCTGGAAACAGCAAACCGGAAGTCTCCAAAATGTGCGCAAACCACGGAAGATGGCATCGCGGAGTGGGAGGAGGAGGAATGATCCAGCCTACCGGAAGGTTACAGGGAAACATAAGTGAAATCAGGAACTTAGATGACAGGAAACAGGCGGCAGTTTCCCAGAGCTCCTGGTTGCGATCCACTACGAGGTGATACCCTTATGACTTGGGCCAGGGATCATACACCATTGGAGGTTTAGCGTTTATAATCCATCAAGTATACCTGGGCATTCCAACTCGAGTGGCTGGAAATAAATGACTTCATCAACGCAAATGACGAGATAGGGTTTTTGTGTACAAGAACAATGCAGGAGGTAAGAAAGAAATTATGAAAACAATAGCATTCATAGTAGCTTCAAGAAAAATGACACATCTAACAGTCAACCTAATGAAGGTAATGAAAGACCTCTGCAAAGAAAGTTACAGTACTCTGAAGAAGGAGATTGAAGAGGACATTAGAGAATGGAAAGATGTCCCCTATGCTAGATAGGCAGACCCAATATTGTCAAAATTGCTATACTTCCAAAACTCTTATGCAGATTCAGTGCAGTCCCCATCAAAATATCAACAGCATATTTTACAGATATAGAGAAAACAATCCTGAAATTCACATAGCAACAGAAGAAACCCAGAATAGAAAAAGTAATTCTGGCCAATAAGAGCAAAGCAGGTAACATAGCAATATCTGACTTCAAACTATATCACAAAGCAATAGTGATAAAAACAGCATGGTACTGGAACGAAAATAGGAACATGGCTCAGTGGAACAGAACTGAGGATATAGAAACCTCCCCAGACATATTCAACTATTTAATCTTTTAAAAAATTTTTATTTTAAAGAGAAAAAAGAACAGATAAATCAAGAAGCAAACAAACCTAAAGCACTACAACAAAAGCAAAATGACAACAACAAATCAATAGCTATATAAGCTTTCAGAACCAGATGATAAGAATTTAACAATGGTTGTTATATTGTACATTGTCATCTTCAGAATAGTTGCTCAGGTTTCCAGGTACAGGACTAAAATAAAAATATAAAATGGAGCAAAACATTGGATTTCAAAAACAAGACAGAAGGAAGTTTCCCACAATTGCAACAATGCACACAGCCATCCTCCAAGTAAATGCCCAGACCACCAGCCCCAGGCCTGGAAGGTCAATCAGACAATACAAGCATCAAGCTATTCCTTTCACCTCGGTTGCTACCATCTCAGCCTGAGTTCCTCTAAATCAGCCAGTTGCTTACCAGGAGGCAGGGGGAACACTCTTTGGGTTTTCCAGCCTGCACACCAGCTGGATCATGGCAAAGGCATGGTTTTCTCAACTATTTAATCTTTGAAAAAGAGGCCAAGTGCATACACTGGAGGAAAGATAGCCCATTCAACAAGCAGTGTTGGGAAAACTGGTTAGCTGTTTGCAGAAGAATGAAACTGGACTCTTATCTCTCACCACATACTAAATTAAAATTAAAATGGATCAAAGATCTAAACATCAAACCTTCTGGAAGAAAAAAATTAGTAAAACCCTTGAAGATATAGGTGTCGGAGAGGATTTTCTAAACAACCTCAATCACATAAGGAAGAGCAGCAATAATCAACAAATGGGATTACATCAGACTAAAAAGCTCTATACAGCCAAAGAATCATTCAGTAGAGTGAAGAAACAATCTACAATATGGAAAAAAAAATTTGTGAGCTACTCCTCAGACAGAGGACTAATATCTATAATATACAAAGAACTCCAAAAAAGTAAATGGGCAAGCCAGGGATTTAGCTCAGTGGCATAAGTGCCTGCCTGGCAAGCACAAGTTCATGAATTCAATCCCTGGTACCAAAAAATAAAAGTAAATGGGCAAGAGAAGTGAACGGATACTTCACAGAGGAAGAAATACAAAGAGGTAACAAACATATGAAAAAATGTTCAGCAATGTTCAAAATGTTAAAAAAAAAATTTGACCGAAGGACCATTAGAGAAATGCAAATTAAAACAACATTAAGATTCCATGTTACTCCACAAAGAATGGTAGTCATTAGGAAATCAAACAATAACAAATGCTGGTGCGGCTGTGGTGAAAAAGGAAACTTCCTTCATTGTTGGTGAAATTAGTACAACCACTGTGGAAATCAGTATGGAGATTTCACAAAGAGCTGAAGTTAGAAATTCCAAAGGATTCTGCTAGGTGTCTTCCTCTCTAGGGTTTAAGTAATCATACTACAAAGATATATGCATATCAATGTTTATAATAGCTAAATCCTGGAAGCCATATACATACCCATTAACTGATGACTGAATAAAGAAAATGTGCTACCTATATATAACTACTCAGCTATAAAGAATGACACATGTGAGAGATTTATTGGAAAATGTATGCCCCGAAAAATACAACATTGCATGAAATAAACCAGACACACAGGCTTAAATGTTACATGGTATCCCTCATTTGAATGTGGTAAAGTATGAACAAAGAAAATGATAGAAGGTGGATAGAAAGGGACAAGGGGATGGATCTTTTGCAGCAGGGAAGGGGTCCAAGGGAACAAGGGCGAGGGGTGCAGAGGAGGGAGAAGAAATAGTAGGAACAAAGATGTGCCCTGTACAGGAACCTGTCAGCCCCAGTTAATGTAAACACTATAAGACAGAACATGAGCTAAGACAAATAATATCAATAAGCGTGAAAAAGAGGGTAGGGGAAGGGAAGGGGGTGGGGGGAGAGAAAGGAGATTAAAGAAAAAGAAACAAGCTGTAATCAGTACAGCTGAATACTCTTCAAGGTGATTGTAAACTGTATAAATTGCAAACATGTACTAATAAAATTTAAAAGTTGTATCTAAAAAAAGATAAGGTTTGTGTTGCTGTAAAGATCTCAAAGAGCAGGAAACAGCCATTTCTTTACTTCTCAAACATATGACCCTTCAAACTGGTAGCTCTTTCTCTTTGGTCCTATGTGCAATCAGCTGGTCGACAAAATCGTCTGTTTATTTCCTGATGCTGGAGATGAGACCCAGGGCCTTGCACATGCTAGGCAAGTGCTCTACCACTGAGCTGTTCCCCCAGCCTCTGACTAATATCGCTCTTGGAATGAGATATACTGTGTTGTTTGTTTTTTGTCTCTAAGCAAAATGATATCAAATTTATACATTCTTTTAAAAGAACTAGCATTCCACTCCTTTGTCACTTTGGGTGGAGAGACTTGAATTTGCAACGGTAATTTATAAAGGTGGGGCTGGAACATTGGCTGCCTTGGTCATTGCGTGCTCTGCTAGGTGTACAGTCCTGGATTAAATTGTCTTTCATTACTAATGAGCATTTCTCATAAAAAGTAGTGATTTTTATCATAAAAACTTTTTCTATTATAAAAGTAATACATAGTCTGGGAATTCAGCTCAGCGGCATAAGTGCTTGCCTGGCAATCGATAGGTTGTGAGTTCGATCCCTGGTACGTACGTGTACACACACACACACACAATAATATATGTTATAAATACTTTGAGAAATACAGAAAGGTATCATAGTTGCTTTGCCATTTTTGACGAGTATTATAGACAAATGTTAGAATTATTTTCTCAAATTCTGAAGGAATACAAATGAGTTCTGTATTAAAATTTCATTAGCTGGGTGTGGTGGTGCGTCATTGTAATCCAAGCCCTCTAGGAGATTGAGG
>PVJX010044118.1:0-13337 GCA_004027295.1 Dolichotis patagonum
TGTTTATAGCAGCACAATTTGTAATAGCCAGATCTTGGAAACAACCTAAGTGCCCATCAACTGAGGAATGGATAAAAAAGTTGTGGCATTTTTATACAATGGAGTACTATTCAGCTATAAAGAATGATCACATTGAGATATTGATAAATAAATGGACACGACTTGAGACCATTCTCTTAAGTGAAATAAACCAAACTCACAAGGGTAAATACCATATAGTCTCCCTAATGTGAGATTTGATAAGAGTATATAAGACTTTATGGTAAGCATGAGTCCCCCCCTCACAGCTTCGAAGTCTTTCAAAGTTTTAAATCATCAGTTGGAATGGTGTTATCCTGTTTTGTTTGTAAATATCTCATTGTTTTGTTTGACTATATCGTAATTGATGATATGAATAGCAGTTTTGAAGTAAACAAAACATTATGACAGCTATTGCTGATTTAATATCATCCTTCTTAGAAGTCCTACCATGCTTTTTTTGTTCTACTACTATTGGTTCTATCACATTGTGATAGAACCAATTGGAATTTGCATATGTGTGATAGTTCAAACAAATCGTTTTCTTTTTTATAAAAAATGAGATATTATAGTACCCATTGAACATTTTCTGTTATTCCATTCAGAAAGCCCTGTGATTCTTTCACTCTATGCATGGCCTTATACTATTGTGTTATGTTTGATATTATTGTATTTGAAACTATGCTCAACTATAGCACAGTAAGAGACATGGTGTTACCTACTGTTGATGTCCAGTTGACTTAATGTAAAGTACTGTGTTGTCTATGTTGTCCTGTTTTGATCTGCTTTGTACTGCCCCCTTTTGTTTTAATCTCTTTCAAATTAAAAAAAAACTAGGACTTGATGTCCTATTTGATACAGTTATCTCTTGCCTTGGTATCTTCCCAAAAGAATAAAAATCATCATACCATATTGGTATATATACACTCGTGTTTATAATGACACAGTTTGCAATATTTAAATCTTGGAAACAGCCCTGATGCTCATCAACTGATGAATAGATAAAGAATACATTTAAAAAAATATTTACAATGGAATACTACTCAGCATTAAAGGATAAATGAGATATTTCTAGATAAATGAATGCACCTTGAGACTCTACTCTTTAGCAAAATAAATTGGACACACATGTGTAAATATCTCATTGTTTCTCTGGTGTGAAAGATCAGAAATGTAAATAAGGATCAAACTACATAGTAGATATTGTGAAACAGGAAGAAAGTGCTCAAGTAGGCAGGGAATCGAGGAGGTGGAAAACCAGGGAAGGAAAAAGAAAAAATGTGGAAAGATAAGATGGAAACAAAGCTTAGTAAGTAAGGGAGGGAAGAGAGGTGAAAGGGAGGGCAGAGGGATAGGAAAAAAAGAGTAATCAACATATATCACATACTGGTACAGATTCCATAAGATTAATGTGGTAACTATGAATAACTAAATTGTACCAATAGCCTTAATTAAAAAAATAAAGTAATCAAAATGGTCTTTAAGTAAATAATATGGAAAGCATCCTCACCATGGTTTGTAGATTTCTTTTCCTTTCTGAACATCTGATTGATTGACCTGATGAAATTTATGGTCTAGGTAAAGCTTTGGAGCCAGGGATGTTGGAATTCAGACAAAATAAATGCATTCTGAAGCAGAATCTCTGAGGAAAATATTTTTAGCTCATTTTATATAATTTTGCTTTATTAGAGACAGTAGTATAGCAGATGTCAATATTCATAGAATAGAGAATCATTTGTTTAAAAATATAACTTATTTTACTGTAACGGACCTTAGACTCTGTCTCAAGCTAGAATCACTTTTCCTGATGGTAAGAAATGTATTTTCCCCCCTTACTCTTTTTAGTCAAATTCCAAGGTATTTTTTTCACTTCAAGTTTAAGGGGAAATTTGGCTGTTTGCTCTTTTTCCTTCTCTTCAATCGTCTCAGAATTGGAACAATGACCTGGTGCCATGAGGTCAGTAGCTGGAGGAGCCTGTCCTGTGCTGGGACCTACTGAGGCTTTCAAGCCAGTAGCTGAGTCTTCCCTGCATAGGTTTGCATAGGTCTGGTTTTGGAACCCGAGGGTACAATATTAGTCTGTGGATCGATTCTTCTTCCCGGCTTTGAGGATCTTTAGCTTGGTGCAGTTCATTTCTGCAAACCTAGGATGTATAGGAGAAATAAGAAGCAAACAGGAAGTTGTGGACGTTCACAGGATTCTGTTGGGGGATTCTGGGCCTCCATAAGGGTCTCTGGGTTTTGTCTCGATATTTCTGTGCAGCTCTTTTACTCACTCTGCTATGCCATCCCCCAAACCCCAAAGGTGTAGCAAGGTGCATCGTTTCCTCTTGCTTGGATTTAGGTCCATCTTTCTGAGGGACAAGCCTGGAAGACAAGGCACAGTCCTCCTGGGCCAGTCATTAAGGCCCTTTCTGCTTCAGCTCTCCTGTCTTCCAAGCCTGAATGACTTTTAATAAATTGGGCTTTGAGGCAGGAGAAAAAGTATCTCTGTACATTATTTTGAATGCTTCTAACCTCACTTCATGATTTTACCAGAGGAATGAACTTTTGAGCCTTTAAGCCAAGCATATGACCTTTTTTTCTATACTACTACTCACTTTGGGGCAAAAAGGAAGGAAGAGAAAACCATGCCAATTAATATCTCATCGTATCAACATATCTCACTATGTCTCACTACTTTGCCCATCTTAGCAGTTTGAAGAGATGAGAAAAATCATATTTCAGCCACAAAACTAGTTTATCATTGTGAGAGGCTGGTGTTTTCAAGTATTTTCACATCATCTCACTTCATTCTTACAGTGGTGCTCTGGGGCCGGGCTCATTTGCAGACACGGAGTATGGATATATTTTATCATTTAACAAGCTGCATCTCCTGGGACCGCTGTTTTAACATGGTTAGGAAATACAGATCTGCATGCAGCTGGAGCTACCTTGGGGAAAATGCTGCACCTTTTCAAACATAATTCTCATTTTATTTATAAATTTGAAATTGCTAAATAGCAGTGGATATTTCTTGAGGCTTTGCCAGATGTACAGAAAGATGCTGCTTTTGTGGATACTCAGCCTCACTCACAAAGCTTCCAGAAATCAACACAAAAGGCTCAGCCATTTAAGGTCACAAGAATACCTTCTTTCCTTCTCGACCTTGGGCTTCCTGGTGTATTTGCTTATACGATGAGTTGTCCCAGTTGAGTTTAAGCTTGGATTTGGAGCTGCTGGTCAGTTGATAAGCCGGTCCAGGGATCCTAAGCTTCATTTTGCATGAGCCAATATGCAGAAGAGAAGGTAGCCTCTGAGAAACAACTTCGTAAAAGCCCAAAGAAGAGAGAGAAAAATGAGAGAGAGAGAGAGGGAGAGAGGCAGATGGAGGGGGAGAAAAAGAGGGAGAGAGAGAAACAGAGAGAGAGAAACAGAGAGAGAGAGAGAGAGACAGAGACAGAGACAGAGGGACAGAGAGAGACAGAGGGTAAGGTAAAACAGTAAAATGAAAAGAATTAATTACAGGATAGTGCATCCACTACCCAAGGTTGCCCCTTTGACTGGTTGAGGCTCAGAGAGAGAGCTGTAATTGAAAACTGAAAATTTATTAGAAAGGACTTTGTGAGACTCCACTTTGTGATCCAGGTGATAAAATACAAAGACTGAAGAAAGGGTTTTGTTGGATTCCTTTGTTTTTTGCCTGTAGTAGCCTGACTTCACTCTAGTCAACACTCATGAGATATGAGTTTGAGTGCAGCATAACAATAATCATCCTAAAACCCATCCTGGAATCAGCCTCCTGATTCCAGCTTGAAAGACTAACAAGTCTGTCAGAGCAGTGAACAGAGAAATTTGTCAGAGGTGCATAAATCATAGTAGGGCACAAGCTTATCAGAATTTCAGGGGAAGGGAGGCCTCTTCTTCTCTTTTAACAAATGCTGGTGTTTATGAGAACCCAGTTTAAATCATGTCCCCATATTATGTTAATCACGTTACCTTCGTCCATTAACAATATGACCAGTTCCTACGGCTTAGCATATTCATCTCTAAAAGAGTAAAAAATAAAAATATATACAATATTATTTGGTTAGTACTTAGTGGAATAATACAGGAAATATGTGAATTATAAATTTGGGGAAGTATGGCCCTATGTAGGTAGAGGTATAAAGAACTGGAACAATTCCCTTGACTCCCTGCATTCCCTCCCTGCTTCCCTCTTTCTCTTTCCTTCTTTAAAACTATTATCTTCTACAATTTCTTGATTGAATAAGATTGTTTGGATTGGTCTAGAGTGCTCTCTCTCCACACATCAATATTTCTTATTTCTCTCTATTTTTAAAAATCCTTTTAGTTTTGAATAATTTTAGATTGATGTAAAAGTTGTAAAGACAATGAAGAGAAATTTCTAATAACCTTAACCTACTTTTCTTACATTCATATCTTATCTAATCATGGCATTTTTTTCAAAATTAAGACAGCAACATTAATATAGAACTATGAACTGGACTCTGTTTGGATTCCATTGGGTTCCCTATTGATATTGTTTTCTGTTCCCGAATACCACATTGCACTTAGTTATTTCTATTTTTTAAAGATAAAAAGATTTTCAGAAAATATTAATCTTCATAGGTTTAAAACCAAACATATTGTTTATAATATAATGGTTTTAATAAATAAGAGTGCAGTAATAAAATTAGAAAGCTTCTATTCCTAAATTCCATTGATAATTGCATTTTATTGATAAAATTGCATAAATATGTGTGGCTTTGATCCCTTTTATATTTTATAATATTGTATAAAATGAGCAGAGCAAGCCCAGAAAATATAATTGCGTATTCAGCCAGGATCTGTTAAGTTAACCTTCAGGAGAGATATGATATAGAGTATAAATAAATAAACATTTAAGTGTTTGGATTTCAGTTTGATTAGATAAATGTTATTTCTTAGTTTTCACTTTTATAACTACTGAATACTAAAAATAATATACAAATGATCTCATCAAAATTTTGACTTTGATTTCATTTTTGGTACTTATATACTGATGACCTTGATAAAGTTACTTAACTTCCTTTTGTTTAAATTTGCTCACATGAAAAGAAAGAGATTGGTATAGATGGTCTCTGAGGTCCAATTAATTCTGGAAGTCCATTGCCTATGTTTTGTTTTTCATCTTTATTTTTAAATGACAACTCCATGTGGTAGGTAAAGCGCATGGCCCAGCGAGGTTAAACATTTCATCCGGTTCACCACATGAGTAGCGATGGACTCTAAGGTAAAATAGTCTTAGGATGGGAGGACCAGCTTGTTTTCCATCCCATGGAGTCACTCTCTATTTAAAGACTCTAATCCCAGGAAATACACACACATCTCATTAGAGATGGAAAGATACATTTATTTAAAAAATCTGAAGGATCTCAGTCTTACTGGATAGCAGTAAGTTCACTTTGTATCTCCCCGAACCTGAAATATTACTACGTTTTATCATTTAATGATATTTCTAGGACTTCTTTTATGTTGAAAAGAAATTTTGCATCAAACTCAGATACTCAAAAATTTTGGCAGTTGGTGATCTAGAGAAAGACACCATTGGACTATCTTTTGGAAGGGGAAACTGAAGACTGGAGAATTAAATTAAACACCTTGGACACTCATGCAAAAGAGCAGCACTTCAGCACTGATGAGCTGGCAAGCTGCTAAGTTTACCCCTGTGTAATTGCTGGTGCCCTTCTGAGCTTGATGGCTGTCTTGTCCCAACACTCTGGCTGCAAAAGTATTACCTGGTTAACTGCTTCTTCTCACACTTGCCCTCAAAGTTATGCATGCAACCATAAAGCTCTTCTGTTACTGAGAAAACAGGAAGCTAGCTGTGTTTTCAAATGCCCTTGGTCTTGAATCTCCATTTTTCACAAAAACAAATGTAGCTCTAAATTCTGTGGCTTATGGGGGATGCACTTGGCTTTCATTATGGCTGGTGTACAAGGCCTCCATGTAAACACATCTTTTTTTATAAAGATCTGTGGTGCATCACAAGGCAATGGCACTAATGAGCCTTCCAAACAACCAGGATCATATTTTTAATAAGGACTGGAAAATGAAACCTGCGGTTTCTTGCCTGTCAGAATGAGAAAGGAATGTGAGACATACACAAAGGCCTTGCCTCATGTAAATTGGTGCTTGCCTTTCCAAATGACTCTTTTTTTGCTGGCAAAGTATACACAGGTGCTTTAACAGGTACTGGAGAGAGTTGTATAGTCTGCTAGTACACAAAAAGAATCCTAAAATACCAGACAGAGGAAGTGGAAGCTCCTGTTGTATTTTTGTCTTTCTGAAGTCTCCCTTATTCCCCAAACAAACCATAATTTTGACTGTAAGAATGCTATCACTGTTGCAAGCATTCTGTAGAATATGCCCACTGTACCTCTGAGTGAACTGGACCTAATTTAAGCTGATAATTGTTTATCAATAGAAAGAAGCTTGAAAAAAATACTGAGGTATGATATACAGAAAAGTGAAGAGGTCATTTGTCTAAATGAAAAATAGTTGATGAGAGTGAACCACATTGCCGGGATCCAATTTAATCCTCATTCTGAAGACAGTTTTGATCTTAGCTTAAAAAATGCTCTGGACGAACTGTGGCGAAGAATGCGATTTGGATGCCTTACGTGTCCTACAGTGGGTATGAATTGTTCAGTCTGACAAATGGAGAAGAATATTAAAAGAAACAAACACAGGATCAAATTTTTTTAGATCTCAGGAGCCAGCATTATGTCCATTGTAGCTAATCAAAATATCATCTTTGTAGAACAAAAAGTCTCTGAATGCCTCAGGGTAACTCTAACCAGTCTCAATTACTGATATATATATATATATATATATATATATATATATATATATATATATATAAATAAAATACTTTAAGATTAGCTCCTGGGCTAGAAGGAAAAAAGCTGCTATGTTTTTCTCTTTTATGGTGGGAAACATGAAAGATGAAAATTGAGTGCAGTATTATTAGTAGGCTAAATACAAAATACTTTATACAATGAAATACTAAGCTAGTCATCTCTTGTTTCTCTTCATCTGAGTATGATTTAAACAGAGGATAATGTGATTAAATTTTTGTATTGGAAGGAGTTGAAATTCTGGATAATCTTGTGCTCAGCTTGATTGCTTTATAGATGAGAAAGGTGGACTTGTGAATGTATATTTTAAGAATAATGTGTTCATTAAGCACAGACTGTCCAAAGTGCATTAGGTTTTAATGTGAACTGCGCTGGATTTATCTTTATTTTAGAACCTATTTTTAAAATATTTTACTGCATTTATTATAACCCCTTTATAGCTGGGGTGCTACTCCATGGTCATAGTGGCTTAGCACCTCACAGTAAGTTTGTAAGATGCATTCGGCGGTGGGGGCGGGAATAAAGGTTGCTCCAGTGTGTACAGTCAGTAACCAGTGTCTCTGGTCTCCCTCTCTCCCTCTTTCTCCTTGAACAATGCTTCTTGTTCTCTTGTAATCTTCTAGTCAGTCAAGTTCACTGACAGATCTGTGAGAAAAGTGAAATGATTATGAATTAATAGTGGGAGAAATAAACAGGTCTAAAAATAGTTGTGGAGTTAAAGTAAAACGTCTGTCAGACAAAAGTAACATCAAGCTTAATAGCATGTCGAGTTCTCTGATGAAGAGGAGCACACTCCTGGTTGTGTTTTGTAGAGTACAAACAACTGGAGTTGGCTTCCACAACCAGCCTTTTTAAAAAAAAGACCATTGTGGAAATTATCACCAGACACCCATTTTCCCTTAGTCACTGCCTGCATATTAGCTAATATATTAGCTCTAAATTTGTTTTAAGTTCATTCATAAGGATAAACCTTTTGGAGCTTTTTCAGAGTTTTATAAACTTCTAATTAAACTTTCCCATATATTCTCAAATCTGGCATAGCGTTTGTCAGTTTTAGTATTAACCTGACCACACAGCTTGATCATCTGCAGTGTGAATAAACCATATCCCTTAATGCTGAAATAATCTAAATGGAATAATATGATTCAGCCTCCCAATAAAAATTCATAGCTGTTTGGAGGTTTATCACGTTATAGAGAAGAGTATTAGAGCTTCTGTGTGGATTAAGTTCACATAACTAGAAAGTGCAAAGAGTCTCTAATTTTCTTTTCTGGCTTTGCTATTTATGAGAAGTATATTGCATCTGAAGAAAGTTGAAATCAATCCCAATTATATTATAAATATGAGTTGAAACTCCCAGCACCAACTATCCATTGAATCAAGCTATATTAAGATTATCTTAGAATTACACTTTTCTGGCAGATCTGACCCAAAGGTTTCATAATGCTTTAAAATGTCAATTGCCCCAGTGCAATATCTGCTATATACAATTCAATGCTGTGGAGAAGATGCCTGACAAACATTGGATTTGATCTCCAGATTAACTCATTTTATCTCTGATTATTCTCTATTGTCCGTTAGTGAAAATTCTGCCTGAGGTTGGTGAAGGTCTCCCCGTGAATAGGAAGATTTGATCAGCACAGTGCATGTCACCACTGAAAGAGGGAAGATGAGGTATTTCCATCATCATTTCCCAGTGGCTTTCTTCTTGACCTTTCTAATAATCCCCATGGAGTTAGGTGTTGGTAGGCCTGCAGCACACTGTCAGTACTTTAAACTGCACTTTGCTTACCAGTCTGCACTCATTGGCTGTCTTAATGACTAGCAATGTCGGCATTTCAAAATACCTGAAGGACTGCCTCAAAGAACACCCTCAAATGGGGGTGATTGTGCACAGGAGTGGCTATCCCTGTTGCAGTGACAGTGACTATGTGCCAACTCCAGAGCTTAGTGGTTTAAAATGATACTTGCTTGGCTTATACTGCAAGCATCAGCAGACTGAGAAAGGTTTTATGAGACATCTTGTTTTTCTTTGCAAAACATCACAAAATGCTGGACTCATCTGAAGATTTCTGAGAGGTCTCTGCTGCATCAACTCAGTCTTTCACTACTATAGCAAAATACCCTAGGCAGGCTTCCTAATTGAAAGGTATTAGCTATTAATTTTAGAGGCTAACATTTTAAGCTTGGGTAGCACCAAAGACTTGGCCTTTGATGAGAGCCTAGTGGTGGCGGCATCAGGATAAAGGTGTTATGGAGCCAGTAATTGCATTACTACACAGGAAGCCAGGGAGTAATTCTGAGGGCAGTCTTGCTGCTGGAACAGCTCACTCTTGTGAGGGTTAGGGGTCCCAAAAGAGCCTCTGTAATACCCTAGTGACCTCAGGACCTTCCACTAAGCCTGACTTCTTAAGGATTCCACATCATCATCCAACACTATCCTGTGGAGACCAAGTTTCCAGTACATGAACCCTTGGATCCAACCACATCAAAATCCGTCATCGTAGCTAGACTTCTTATAGAGTGACTGGGAGCTTTCAATGTGTGTATCTTGTGAGGAGATGGAAGATTAACCCTGCAAATGAGATACAATGTCCTACTGTACCCTTTTGGTGGAGGCAGTTAGAAAAGTCCCCCAAGGTAAAAGAGGAAGACACTTTCCTATTTGTGAACTGAGAAATGGCATATTGTAAGTAGTACTATATATGGGCCCAGCCATCTTTGGAAAACTACAGATTGTCACAATTCTCAACTTCGTGCCTGCTATTTTATTTGTAAAGCACAGGATTCTGAGAAAATTACATAAAATTTTTTAAAGGAATGAAAAACTAATAAAAGCTTAGCTGGATAATCTCATTTTCATGAGACAATTTTGGACACAAATCAGTGTGAACTTCTCATTTTATTTTTAAGAAGGTGCAAAATTTTACATTTTGCTAGACCCCCGTCTTTAAATTTTATCTTTTGAAAAACTTCAGTTTTTATAAGAATGGAGACAATGGGATGAAACATACTTTACTGCTTTATTATCTGAAAACTATGAGATGTAAAAACATGAAATATAATATTTGCTAGTTAAGTTATTATGCAAGGCATGATATAACAATATATAACCAACATGATATAACCAGAAACATACAAAGAGGTGAAACAAGTGAAAAGTCAAGATCAAGACAAAGCTAGAATGAAGTTAGTAACTGAGTGACTGGAAGAGGAATGGCAGATCTTGGGAAGCTAAAACATGGAAATGGGTGTTTACTATAGTACTGATCAATATTTGCTGTGGAAAATAAGAATGGGGTTTAAAAGAGCAGGATCATTTCTCCTGTTTTTCAGGTAAAAATCATGTTTTTGTTGAGAGATGTCCCACATCTTCTTTGTTTTTAAATATCTCTAATACCTAAAGTGTCCTTGGCATGCAGCTGAAGATAAGAAATATGTGTGAAAGAGCTAGTGGTGACACTAATCAGCACACACATGAAGACCCAGGGTAACAACTGAAGTCAGGAAGAATACAACTTAAATCTTTCTTCATCAGGCTATCATCCCACACCTTGTTGGTTTCCATTGTGCATACAACAAAATGAAGAGAATATTTAGTGATCACCTTTGTATATTCATAATTCAATTTCCCTCTTCATCCATTTAGTTTAGCCCTCTCTGTATTAGCATTTGCCATTATCTCTGCTCAGATTCACAATTCTCACCTGTCTTCACAGCAGAGCAACCATGAATTTCATGGAGTCGGTGCAGACCTCTGGTTTAAGGGTCATGGATCACTCTTGTGGCTTCCCCTTGTTAAAAAAAACTGGTTACTACAATTTTTTCACATCACATCGCACATGGCTGATTCCCACTCATTTTTTGAAGATTTAGCAGATGGTTATTGCTAATATAATCATAAATTTTACAATTTTCTTGTTTTGGATGGTTATAAGCAAACACAGATGATGAACACCAGTCAGAACAGATATATTTAAGAGTGTAAGGTGCATTAAGATTTTAAATGAATGTTATCTGCTACTACAATTTAGGTAGATAAGGACAGATATTTCCTTTTTGTTGAACATAAAATCTAAAATGTTAATATGAAGCTGTTAAGTCCTGAGGAAAGAATTTCTTAGAATTTTACAGCATAGTTAATGTATTAAAACAAACATGGAAATAAACTACTATATTTAAATATTGAACTTTAATTTTCAAGACAAAATTTTTTAAAAGTAAAAAACTATAATACTTCAAGAAATATCACAAGTTATAATAATATGTAGTTTAAATAACAAGTTTCAAACTCATTTTTGGTAGAAAGTAAAAATGCATCAAATGTCATGTTCAGAATCATCTATTAATATCAGCATGATATTCAAAATTAAATGGTAATTTAATGATAAACAATGTATTTTTATATTCTAAAACAAGAAGATGTATTTTTCATAGACAGTAATACTTTCAACAGATTAAATAGTTGTAGTTATGCTGTTGTCATTTGAAACAAAACCTTAAGGAAAGGAGAATTATAAATTAGAACAGGTTTTGCTAAAAGGAAGCATACATTCTGTTTCTGTGGAGAAGTATTAATGAATATATTTATAGCCTGGAAAGAAGTTTTAGTTTCATATGTCACAAAATTAAGCTCCTTATTTTTTTTAAAGATGAAGACACTGCAAGTTTCATTTTTATTTTATAAAATTTTATGAATTAATCACAAACATCTTTAAACCAAGAGAAAATAGTCATTTGCAGTCTAAAATGAAGAACATAATTGGTTGCGAGGAAGTTTTCCAGGGGAGGACATAATGAGATACCTGGAAAATAGCTGATGGCACAATATCAGAATCTAAGTGTTAGGAGAATTAAACATAAAGAGGCACTGGCTCTTGAAAAAAAATGCTTCTTTTTAGGCTTATAATGAGGCATACATATCATTACATATTCATCATTAATGCATATCTCTTACAAATGACAATAGGCAATCTGACATTTATTGACATTGTCGAGTCTGATCACATTGTTATGTCATGAAAATTGTAGGGCCAATTAACTGGATGCAGTCAAGGACTAGATTTACCCTAATACTCATACTGCAAATAGATGCCCAGGGCTTGTGCACGTAATAAGCAGGTTAAAATAGATAATAAACTAGGATTAGTCATCACCAACTTTTTGTTTTGGTCACTGGGAGTCTCCATTTCAGGTAAATGTATCTTCCAAGCACAAGATGAGAATGTGCTGAGGAACAAATGAGAGATTTATCTGTGGATAACTGGACAAAGAGAATACTTGTTTAAGTGTTTAAGCTTGATGTGGTGTCACATGCCTGTAATCAGTACTCAGGAGGTTGAGGCAGGAGAATCACCTCGAGTTGGATGCCAGTCAGGGCTATATAATGAGTTTACGATCAGCCTGGGCTACGTAGCAAGACCCTGTTTAAAAAAAATGAAAGGAAAAACAAAATCAAATGTCTGTTTATTTACATTGTGCCTGGAGAGATCTGAAAGAGGGTTAAAAAATATGCATATATCATAAAATAATGAAAGATCAAATTAAGAATAAGGTCTTAAAACAAAAAAATTATAAATAAAAGTAGATTGGTGGATTGCAACAAAATTTATTCAATCTATTAGGAATGAAATAATTACTTCAGTTTAACCCTAAATTTACAGATTTAGCTGCAAATTTCCAGAGGATTAAAATGAAAAAGAGACACAAGCACTATAACATTGGTTCTCATGCTACCTGATGCAAGAATGGAAGATACACAGATACATCATTACCCAAATAAGCCAAATGAATAAGCTCTTTTTTGAAAGAAAATTTACATCACTGCTTTTTATCGCTGAAACTGTAATTGTACTCCACTTCCCCTACAGAATTTGGTCTCAATTCAAAGGCTTTTTCTAAAAGTATCTAAAGACTACTTGAATTTACCTGTAACAAAAGCAGGCAAATAGTTTTATTTTTTGTAATTCCTTAGACTGAATTTTTTTTTTATTTAAAAGAGAATAAAACAAAAGGGGGCAGTACAGAGCAGATCAGAAGAGGGCAACATAGGCAACACAGTACTTTACATTAAGTCAACTGGACATCAACAGTATCTAACACCATATCTCTTACTCTGCTATAGTTGAGCATAGTTTCAATTACAATAATATCATACATAACACAATAGTATAAAGCCATGCATAGAGTGAAAGAATTACAGGGATTTCTGAACCGAATAACAGAAAATGATCAATGGGTATTATAAGATCTCATTTTTGATAAAAAAGAAAAAAATTTGTTTGAACTATCACATATATTCAAATTCCAATGAGACACAATGTGGCAGATAGACCCAATGGTAATAGAACAAAAAAAAAAGCATGGTAGGACTTCTAAAATGATAATATTAAATCAGCAATAGCTGTCATAATGTTTTCTTCAAAACAGCTGTTCATA
>PVJX010044119.1:0-13446 GCA_004027295.1 Dolichotis patagonum
CTCTTCTTTGTTGGCAAGGACTTAATTACATTTTCAATTTCAGTAATAGAAATTGGGTTATTCAGCAGTTTTACATCTTCCTGATCCAGCTTTGGTAGTTCATATGTATCTAGGAATCTGTCTATTTCTTCAGTGTTATCGAACCTATGAGAGTAGAGGTTTTCGAAATAGGTGTTGATGATCTTCTGTATTTCCACCGAGTCTGTAGTAATTTCACCTTTTTCATTCCTTATTGCATGAATTTGAGTTTTTTCTTTCCTTTTTTTTAATAAGGTTGGCTAGGGTCTTATCAATTTTATTTATTCTTTCAAAGAACCAACTCTTTGATTCATTGATCCTTTGTACTGTTTTCTTAGTCTCTATTGCATTAATTTCTGCTCAAATCCTTATAATTTCCTCCCTTCTTTTGGCTTTGGGCTTGGCTTGTTCTTCTTTTTCTAGATGTTTGAGGTGTAGCATCAGGTTGTTTATTTGTGTTCGTTCTGTCTTCCTGATGTGGGAACTCAGTGCAATAAATTTTCCTCTGAGGACTGCTTTCATTGCATCCCACAAATTCCGGTAAGTTGTATTTGTATTTTCATTTGCTTGTAGATATTGTTTAATTTCTTCTTTAATTTCCTCCATGACCCACTGATTGCTCAAGAGTGTATTACTCAGTTTCCATGTGTTTGTGAAGTTTTTGCAGTGGCTTTTATCATTAATTTCTAATTTCATGGCACTATGGTCCGATAACATACATGCGATAACTTCAATTCTTTTGCATTTACTTAAATATGTTCTGTGTGCTAGTATATGGTCTATTTTAGAGAATGTCCCATGTACTGCTGAGAAGAAGGTGTATTCTGATGTTGTTGGATGGAAAACTCTATATACATCTATCAAGTCCATTTGTTCACAGGTGTGATTCAGTTCTGTTATTTCTTTGCTGATTTTCTGTCTAGTTGATCTGTCCCTCTGTGTCAATGGCATGTTAAAATCTCCTGTTACAATTGTGTTATTGCTTATTTGACTTATCATTTCTTTTAATATTTGCTTTGTACAGCTGGGTGCTCTGGAATTTGGTGCATATATATTTAAGATGGTTATCTCTTCCTCTTGAAGTTTTCCCCTAACTAGTATGTAGTGACCTTCTTTATCTTTTTGGATCATTCTTGGTTTGAAGTTTACATTGTCTGCAAACAGGATTGCTACTCCCACTTTTTTTTTTGTTTCCTGTTGCATGAAGCATTGTTTTCCATCCTTTGACTTTCAGTCTATGGGTTTCCTTTTGGGTAAGATGGGTGTCTTGTAGACAGCATATGGTTGGATGTTGTTTCTTGATCCATTCTGCCAGTCTGTTTCTTTTGATTGGTGAGTTGAGGCCATTTATATTAGTGGTTATAACTGTTATATATTGGTTTATTGTTGACATGTTATCTTTCTGCTGTTGTATCTTTAGCTTTCCATTCTATTTAATTGTCTGCCTTGCATGGTGGTTTTATCCTATGTGTATCTAGAATATCTTTCAGTATTCCTTGTAGGGCTGGTTTGGTGGTCATGAAGTTTTTCAGCTGTTCTTTGTCATGGAAGTATCTTATTTCTCCATCCATTTTGAAGGACAGTTTTGCAGGGTACCTCAGTCTGGGTTGGAAGTGATTTTCCTTTAGGATCTGAAATACTTCACTCCATGCTCTTCTTGACTTTATTGTTTGTGGTGAGAAGTCTGCTGTGATTCTGATAGGTTTTCCTTTATAGGTGATCTGTCTTTTCTCTCTAACAGCTTTTAGTATTCTGTTCTTATGGTGGGTTTCTGGGATGGTGATTATTATGTGTCTAGGTGTAGTTTTATTTTGATTATGGCTGTTTGGAGTTCTATATGCTTCACTAATCCAAATGTCAGTTTCTATTCTCATGTTTGGGAAGTTTTCAGCTATTACTTCGGTAAACATCCTCTTGATATCATTTGGGCTGTCCCCTTCTTTTTCATTTATCCCTATTAATATTGTGTTATTTTTCTTTGCATCATCTTGCAGCTGTTGAATTGTTATTTCCTGATTCATTGTTATTTTTAAAAGATCTTTCCTTTCCTGTTCACTAGCTGTGATCTTATCTTCGAGGTCTGAAATTCTATCTTCACTTTCATTGAGGCAGTTTTTATAGCTTTCAATAGAATTTTTTATTTCCTGTATATCTCTTTGAATCTGCTTTATGTATTCTGTTTGTTTCTTATAGTGTTCATTCAGGGATTCTATCTGTTTGCTTTGTTCCTCTAATTTTTTAGCTGTGTCTTCACTAGATGTGTTCACTATTTCTTTCACTACTTTTATCATTTCTTCTTTTACCTGTGCAATTATTTCTAATTTGAATTTCTCCATAGCTTCCTCTAGCTGCTTCTTTATTTCAGTTGATATCATTTCAGTCATTTCAGGTGTATGGTTTCGATTTTCTTCTATGTACATGGCTCCCAGGCTTTCTTGGGATGGACTGGTGATTTGAGCCTGCCCTTTGGTCTTTCCTTTTGTCATTTTTCTTTATTTCCTTGGTTTGAGTGGTGTTCCAAAGCTTCCTCTGGGTGTGTCACAAATCTCTTACTGCACCCTCAGCTACTGGAGCAGTCTCAGCTCCTCTGCAGGTACTTGGCTCCCTAAATTGAGAGGCAGAAGCAGGGTGTGGAGAACTGGGGCCAGAGAAACCCCTGGGGCACAATCCCCTGTCTTAGGGGTATGGATATGAACTCAGCAGCTGACAGTGCTGGTCTCAAGCTGTCCCCAGGCCAGCCCAATTGAGCCTAGAGTCCTTGTGCAAGGTTTCTGCCTCCTGGACGGAAACAAGACTGCTGAGCATGGTTGACTGAAGCCCTGCAATCTGCTGGACCCAGTCCAGCATCCCAGTAGCTCCCCAGAAACTCAAAAGCCGGAACGTAGGTCTCCAACCTTCCCCAGGTCACCAGAACTCACCTGGGCAATCTCCACTCCTCTGCAGATTCTTGGCTCTCTTAATTGAGATGCAGAAGTTGGGCATGGAGAACTGGGGCCAGCAGAGCCCCTGGGGCACAATCCCCTGTCCTAGGGGTGTGGATATGAACTCAGCAGCCGACAATGCTGGTCTCCACAATATAAAAATTTTAACTTTTATTTCAATAACCTCTCAGGCATTTTTTAAATGCTTTAAGAAATTTGGTACATGGGTGTTTTGCTGGAATCTACTCAAGCCCTTAGTTATGGGAATAATATCCCTTTGCATGTCCTCTTGGTTTGTTGTTTTTTTTCCATATCTTCGCAAACATGAACATAAAACCACTTGTCTTAAAGCTGTACAGGATTTTACATAGTAACTAGGATATCTACTCATTTATTAGCTTGTGTGCCTGTGTTTTCTTTCTGAGTTTCTAATTTGCACTTTTCTTGATATCCAGCAAGCAATCAGATGATTGCTAGCTGTCCAGAGGCCTCATGATTGCAACTGTGGTGCTTTGTTTACTGTGCCTGAACTGTGATTTTTCTCTCATTTTTTCTGTGTTAGAAAGTGGACAAAAAAATCCACGGTGTTTTTCCACATGGTAATTTAGCATTTAAATATTTTTCTATAAGTTGTATTTTCAAAAAGGTTTCTGGTAAGTCTTAACAGTAACTATAAACATCCTGGGGACACTCAGAAACTTTTAAAACTGTGCCTTGGGCAGCGGTTAAGAGTGCCCAGGTGAAATCCTATTTAACTCATCTTTGTCTCCTCCTTGGATTATCACTCTCATTTTTGGTAGTTTTTCCTGAATTTACCATGGGTCATTTTCACTGTGCAGTGTTCTTTGAGTTTTGAGCTACAGGAATGTTCAATAAGTGAGTGATATAGAAATTGCACATACAGAAAGTGCATTGATGTGGTTTCTTTGTCTTGCTATAGTTCAGATGTACTCATGTCTGAGTCAGGGGCAAAGGCTTCCTCCTCCATAATTGTGGTCACATGGTTGAAGTTTCTTCATTTATTTTTTATAGAAGTGAAAAAAAATCCATATTTGTTTCACAAATAACAGCACAGTGGGCTTTCTGGACATTGAAATAAAAGCACTGGAATGCAGATTTTGGTGTTCTTTAAAATATAGAATATGTCTATTAATATGTCATTGGATCTTTTATTCTTCCATGAATCCACTTCCTAGTAGCCTCCACCATTCCATTTCCTTTGACCACATCCTCAACCAAGGTCATGGATCTGGTTTATGTTTGGTGTTTTCGATTGAGTAATATATATGTTTTGTTCATTTTTCTTATGTTTATTTATTTTTATACTGTACACAATTTTTATTGTATACAGTGCAAACACATATTTTTTTTACCTCCCTTGATTCATGTAGTCATCAACTTTTCCCTCCAATTCTAATGGTTTCATGATTTTCTTCTGGGAAAATAATTTATTTCACATCCAAAGGTATTTGACTGTGAATTCTCAAGGTATTCAAGTTTACCTTTAACATTCCAAAATGTAACTTAATTATTATAGATAGAACATGAAGAATAAAGTGCACGTTTCAATGTGTGTACCAGTTTGTCTCTGCCTCATGTATTAAACAGATGGTGATTTCTTTCTTTCTTTTTTTTATTTTTGGTAACTGGGATTGAACTCACAACCTCGCACTTGCCAGACAGGTGCTTATGCTGCTGAGCTAAACCCCTGGCCCCAGAGGGTGATTTCTGCCATCAGTAAGAGTACTATCATGAATCACTACTCTATTCACATGTGAGCCTATCAAAGATTCTCTTCCTCTTCATTCTCACTAGTAATAGAGTTTAACCTCTTTCCTACATATTAAATAGGTGTCTCCTTGTTTACTGGTTGCTGAACATTGTAAAACATTTTGCTGAACAATTATAATTTTTGCCAAATCAAATGTGAGATTTGGATGTGACAAAAAATTTTATTACTGCTTGTTAATTTAATATTGGTGTTCATTACATATATATTTTGATCATATCCAACCCCTATTTCTCTTATGCCATCTTAGAAATGTTTAATATCTCTGTGTCAGATGATTTATTTTTGTTCATTAGCTGTAAGATAATGTATCTTCCTTGATCTAATTTAATTGTTCTTAGACATTATCTAATAAAAAGTAATATTTTAAACAGTTTAAAATGTCACTCATTAGTTTTCCTTAGTGTTCAGGTAAGGTTTTATGTTTGCAACCAGGTTCAAGTTTCAAAATTCTATTTAAATACATTCTGAGACTTTAAGGGGTCAGTTCCCTAAACAGTAAGTTGAAAAGGGGTATTTTCTGTGATTCATCAGAGCAGATTATTAGATATGCTTCTTCCTCAGTTTTTCACTTGGACACTGATCATCTAGGTTCCCATTATGAACCATGCTTTAGAAATAGTATATGTAGAAAACAGGTTAACCAGTAGGAAAAGAAGTTGTCCCATTCAGCTGTTGCTTTAGCAATGAATTCTACTATAACATCAAAGTCCTGTGTGAGATGTGTGTTTGATGATGAAGACGTGGAGCAAATATTTGGAAGACTCGTTGTCATTTCAGCTTATTCTGAGTAGATCTGAGGTGTTGCATGTGTGTCTTGGTTCCTTCCTAGATATATGTCTGCGGATTTAGGGGGCAGTGACCTGTGAGGATGGGGCTGTGAACTTCACCATGGAAAAGTGGGCTTCCCTGGATCCATCTCAAGATAAGTTCTAAAGAGATTTGATATGGGGAATCTTTAAGAATGTGGCTCCCATAGGTACAGTTGATTTTCTTTTTTCATTTATGCACTTGGAGAGCATTGGTTCTTACTCGTGCAGTTTCCTTAAGTGAAATACAAAAACATTTTGATGACTCTTCTGTGAAAGTTCACATTGTACCTTGAATCTAACTGGAATCTCTTAATTTTTATGTTTAGTAGTGATTCATTATATTTCTGTTCCTGTACTTCAGAAAGTAATTGGGATGATGGCCAAACTGAAGATGAGAACAAAAATGCAAGAGACATCTAAGGTAATTTGTAGTCACAAGGAAAGAATGTTCCTTGAGTCAATATGTGAATGAAAATATTGAAACCAAGGTATACAAACTATGCCATGTTTAAATTTCTTCAGTTTCATACAACTTCTCCATAGACACATACAGGTTGAATATTTACAACCTGAAAATTGAATATTTGAAATATTCTGATATTTTAAATACAAGAAGTGCTGATATGCCACAAATGATATTATCTAATGTATCAGAATATATATATATATACATATACATATATATTCATCTGACACAGAGATGTAAAACATTTCTAAGGTGGCATAAGAGAAATTTTGGTTGGATATGATCAAAATATATATGTAATGAACACCAATATTATTTTAAATTAACAAGAATAAGAAAAATCAAAGCTCAAAATTATAAAAATTATGGAATTTCATTTAGACATCAAGTAAATGTATGTATAATAATTTTTTAAGCTAGGAGCCAACTTAAGAATATGTAATTATATAAATTTGAGTATTTTCTAAAGACTACTTTATGAAATACCACATCTATGAAAATATCAGTTTATATAAGGAATGTTATAAAAGTTTAAATATGGTACAGTAAGTCCCTGACTTATGAGCAAATTCCATTTTTGGAGAATATTCACAAGTCAGATTCATTTGGAAGTCTGACAAAGTGAATCTTGCACACTTTTGATATAAATATGCAAGGTAATGTATAAATCAATAAAAATACAGTGTCTCTAACTGTACTGTATGATTGTATATGATCACATTGTACAGTAAGCACAGCGTCACAACAGTGACAATGTCTGATAGACATGAGAGCTACTTCTGTGATTTATTTGCATCTGAAAATATAAAGCAAGGTTCATTTGTATCTCTGAAACTTTGCAAATTGAATGTTCATAGGTGAGGGACTTATTATACAAATACACTGTTTGCAAAATTTCTAACCTTGTGGAACTATTCAAAATCCAAATGAATGCCACCACTGTGATAATAACTATTAAAATAATCCTCCAAGACTGTCAGTTCTTTCACATTCCAAAATATTAGAATGCACCTTCCTATACTGTTGGTGTGAATGTCATTGTGGCATAGCATCTGTAAAAATGTGTATAGAATTTCCTCAAAAACAAATTTAAAAATTCCATCTTGTCAGCTATACCTTCAGCTACATTCTCCTTAACTTTATAGTAATTGTGTTAAAGAGATACATGAGTATATATGTTTCTAGCAGCTCTGGAAAAAGGATAGATGCCAACTCATTGGTGAATAGATTAAGACAATATGGGGTAATCCAGGCAGTATGGTACATGCTTGGAATTGCAGCACTCTGGGAAACTGAGTCAGGAAGATCATACATTCATCCTCAACCTGAGCAGCTTAATGATTGATGAGACCTTGTTTCAAAATTAAAAGCAAATAAATCTGGCATGTGGTTCCGTGCTGAATCTCTGGGTTTAGTCTCCAGCACTGAAAAAAAAGTCATGTGTGTATATAATGAGATAAATTTCAGCCATAAAGAAGAATGAAATGGTGTTGATTTGCCAAAAAATGAATGTACCTCAAGCCTATAATATTGTGTTAAGTAAATCAGATACGAAAATTATATTACCACATTATATTATTTTTATGAAACTCCCCAAATATGAGTAAGAGATAGAAGAAAGGAGAGATAGAGAAAAACAGAGGCAGACCTTAGGGAAAGGGTGAAAAGTTTCAGTCAAGGAAAAGGGGATAGAATCATGGAGACACTGCATCAAAAATAATCAACACATAGTATACACATGTATCAATGCCTTACAATTAAAATAAGTGTTATTTTTTGCAAGCATGTCATTTATAACCACTCAAATGAAAACCAATGTTTTACTAAAAGCTGTTGCAAGCTATTATCCAGACTATAGTAAATTAATGATCAAATATTCTTAGGGGCATCAAACCAGATCGCTTCCTGGTAAATCAATAATACAAAGACATTGTTAAATATGATTGGATTTGTTTTGTTATTTTTATGGAAGTGAAAAGATAGAGCAATACTGTCAGTATATTCTGCAGTATCAAAATGGAGAAATAGTTTTTGGACTATTTCCAATGGTCCAATAATGCACTGGGGAGTTATGGTGTACATGAAAGCCACTGCTACAAGACCAGGCAGGAGACTTGCCTGTAGAAAGCTCTTGATTAGCCATGGTCACCAAATGTGCTTATTAAAGCTAACACTAGACTGAAATCAAATGATTATCAGGAATTTAAAGAGAACCTAACCATAACAAACATGAGAAAACACACACTGACTCGCAGTTCTCCCAGAAGCATGCAAAGACAAATCCTGTTGAGAAATACTATGAATATAAGCAACATAGAAAATTGTACTCTTGACTGCACTCAATAAAGTGATACTGCAGAGAAGCCCTTTGTACATAAGCAAGATGGGAAAGCCTTCAGTACACCCAGCTATGATCAATTCCAAGACAGACATTACAGTAGAACAGATACATATATTGGGTACGGTGTGGAAAAGTTTTACTTCTCACCATTTTATTCATATCCATTAAAGAACTTGTTTTTGAGAAAAACCTATACTTACAAACACTGTGGAAACATCTTCTACTAACACTTTATCTGTAAATATGAAATAACACACTGGGGAGAAACCCTGTATATGTAATTAATGTGGAAAATCATATACAGGCATTGTCAGATACAGAAAGAATTCACACTGAAAGGAGGGAACACTTTGTATGTAAGCAATGTGGGATCACTTTTAGCACTCAGATTAGTTGTCAAATACATGGAAGATGGCCCCAGCTTTGATCCTGTTGCCTGGGATCACTTTCCTCTTCTGCCTCATTTCTGATTTGGAAGAATGTTAGGATGGTTTTCTCCAATTTTCTTATTTTAAAGAGGATAAAACCAATGAAAATAAAACAAATCAAAACAAACCAATGCAAGTGATACCGGACTTCAAAATAATACAAAATCAACAATAGTTACCATAATGCCTCTCATTGTCTTCAAAATGGCTGCATATACCCTCAGACATAATAAAAATCAAACAGGACCGAACCAACAAAAGCAAAACAATGAATACAATAAAGGACTTCAAAACAAGACAACAGTAAATCCAAAAGGGCTACCATAATATATCCTGCCATCCCTGAAACAACTGCTCATGCCATCAGATATAACAAAATCAAACAAAACAAAATAGAACAAAACCCAACCCAACAAAACAATGAAAATGATACAGAACTTCAAAACAAGATTAACAGGAATCAACAATGGCTACCACTTTCAGAAGGGGATCCGCCCTAGATGCCACACTGTGTACTGCTATCCTCTGAATAAATGATCAGACCACTGGCCCTAAACCTACAAGGTGGGTGAAACACCAAAACACCACAAGAATCAAGTTTCAGATCACCTCAGTAGCTATCATCGCAGCCTGTGTTTCTCCAGATCAGCTGGTAGCTTATGGGGGAGGGAGGGATTGGCTCTTCTTGTTTGCCAGCCCATGTACCAGAGGGGACTGGGGGTCTGGCTGTCCCCTACCACTGGAAGCCTGCACATGGTGCTGGTTAGCAGGGAGGGCTTGCTTCTTGGTGAATCCTTGTTCTCTTCCCCTGAAGTCTGTGAATGGCACTGACTCATGGGGAAAGGCTTGGGTCTGGCTGTCCCCTCACCAGTGGTGGCCCACGCATGGTGCCGGTTCACAAGGAGGGCTTGCTTCTTGGTGAATCCTTGTTCTTTCCCCCTGCACTGACTCATGGGGAAAGGCTTGGGTCTGGCTGTCCCCTCACCAGTGGTGGCCCACGCATAGTGCCACTTCACAAGGAAGGCTTGCTTCTTGGTGAATCTTTGTTCTCTCCCCTTGCAGTCCAAGAATGGTGGGTTTTCTCCAATTTTTTGAGGAATGGTATTGATATTTTAATTGGAATAGCACTAAATATGTCTACCCATCTTGAAAGTATGCCATTTTGTTTATATTATGTACACTCTTTTAAGAACAGGCGAAATCTTTCCTTTTCTGATGTCCCATTGGATTTCTTTGTAGAGTACTGATGTTTTGTAGCAGAAAAAATTCCCCCCCAGCCAGTATACTTCAGTTTCTGTTAGTTGCCCAGGTAACTTCCACTTTACTTCAGTTCCTGTTACTTCTGTTTCCCAGAAACCTAAATTCTAGGTGATGTTTTGGTGATTCTGTTTGCTGCTGCATCTAGTGTGTTAGCCGGGAAGACCAACTGTGCTGACCTCTTTGGTCACTAGTCATGACCCTCATGGATGGAGCAAGGACCACTTCAGTTCTCAATGAAAAGTCATACCCTCAAGATTTCTTGACTCACCTTGGAAATCTGGAGGAGAATTCTTAGCTCCCCATTCAAGTGGCTCACATGGAATCCAAAAGGGAGGACACAGTCTATCTGCCTGCTTGCCCGCCAAATTCTGTTAAGATCCCCTGGAACCTCCCATTTCAGTCTGTGCCTTCTCAGATTGAAGAAAAGGAAAGCTTGATCACTTCTCATTAGTTAGATCACCTCTCCCCATAGTTTGGAGGATGGAAAGTTTAAACCTCTGAATTCCTGTTGAATGATTGTGTGAGTGTTTGTAATGGATGGTGAAAGCAATGGACTGTTCCATCTGTACTCTACCATAAGGAGAAGGGATTCCTCTCCAAACTATGGAACTTCACTGGGCCCCAACCTGTGGATCTGTGGATGCATCTAAGGATGAAATGGAAAGCATACTGATGTTTCTTCATAGTCCAGATGGTCCCAACATTGCTGAGAGGCAAGTGACCTGGCAGGCATCTGAATGGTCTCTCTCTGAGGCGTCCCCATTCTTTGTCAGTTGTGCCATCATTTTTCTGTTTGTGAGTTTGGTGTTTATATGTTTCTGTGGGTGGTGATGGGCAAGTGGAGAGACAAAAGCATGCCTGGGTCTGCCTCCCCTGTGCTATAATGCAAATTCTGTTGGGCCCTGTGGAGCTTTTAAACTGCCAGCTCACCTGCATGAATCATGGCACTTATGCCACAGCTTGGGATCTAGGGAGCTGCAACAGCTTTTGGTAAAAAGTAAAAAAGACTGTTGGGGCTGGAGGTTTAGCTCAATGGCACAAGTGCCCGCCTAGCAAGCATGAGATCATGAGTTCAATTCCCAGTGCCTCCCCCAAAAAACTGTGGCTGCAGATACAGCAACTACTGCCTGCCCTGAGTGGGGAGGAAGTACTTGGAGCCCATACCCAGCATCAAGGCAGGCACTGACCCCCTTCTAGTCACTGCCCCAAAATGTTGGTGTGGAAGAGTGAAGCCAAGGGGAAACAACTCTCCTCTCAGGCCAATGAGCAACTGCCAGCAGAGGAACTCACCCACATCCCTGGCAGTGAGGCAGGAGCCTCAGACAGAGGCAGGAATGACAAACAGAGGCCCCAGGTACCCAAATACAGGACATGGGTTTTTCTTCTGCACAAAAGACAAAATTTTAAGCTGTTATATAGGCCTTACAAGATCATTCATTCACTCCAATTAACCCTCTTTTTTCAGACAATGCTTATGTGCATTTTGTGGTGTGAAACACCAGTTTTAAACTGCCACCATTCATACTAACCAGAAAGATATTTTTCATTTATTTCACATTTTTCAATTTGCTATTTGGTCATGTTATGTTTCCTGTATTTATTGATCATTTCCATTCTCATTCCCAATTGCCAGGGCCCCTCACAGAGGGAAATACTACCATAGACAGATTGCTAGCTACTGTCACTGTTACTTCCTCACATGCCATCCAACAGGCTAAAAATTGTTAAACTTGCTCACCATATTCTCTAAATTCAACTACAAAAACAAAAGGAGGAATTCTCTACAAAATTTATACCTCATAATAGACTTCACTTGACACTATATACTATTAAATTTTTAAAGTCCTACTAAGGATGAAAGTACAGCAGTAGAAAGACAATTCAATTAAGTAAAAGAAAAAATGAGGAAAGGCCCTTTGGAAAGATCTTCATGCTAGACAATGGAAGGGACACAACTCAGTGCTATTCTGGGGTTGAGGCTATGCTTGTGTTTTTCCAGAGAACGCTGAGCAGCTTATATGGGTACCAGAGCATGCTGTCTGGCTCTGATCATGAGCTCGGATTTGGAGGAGTTGATGCCATCTGCCAAGAAGCTGGTGCTCAGTCCTATGATGGTGACGCCTCAGAGACCATGCCACTACCGACAGACAAGGATGGGGCTAAAACTGATCTGGGGCCAATTAAAGGAATTACCCCAGGATGCGCAGGAGATGTTAACAAAAAATAGGAATCAAGGATCTCAGTATGCGACAGACTGTCTAGAGATAACTGATCTGAAAGCTACATGGAATAAAAGGACACAAAAATTACTAATATTCTCAAGACAAAATAAAATATATATATGTATATTATTGATAAAATATTTTATTCCTTTCAAATTCTTGAACGAGGTCTCTGCTAATTGATCTACAAAAAAAACCTGATTCTTCTATTTATAGCTGTAACTTCTAAAATTATAAATAGCTATTATGTCTCAATTTGGTCAAAAACATATTTGAATGCACTCTGATTTTATAAGTTGTTTGTCTGTTTGTCCAGTTGCTTAGGCTGTGTATTTCTTTGTCTGTTTCTCACATCCATGAATAGCTGTCCTTTTGAGCTCAACAATTTTTTCTCTTTTCTTTCTTCTTTTGCATTTTTGGATCATTTGTTCATAATATAATTTGGGTTATAGATTTTAAAAGCATGCTTCCACCCAGTTTGCCAGCTGGTCAAAATGATACTAAATGTAGTTGTGTAAATGTAATGTATATTGTTGTATATTATGACTTGAGAGCCTCTCATTGTTCAAAAATAATGTGTTAAATGTGGTTACTGGGTTTTCATAAGTCATAAAAATTTTTAAGCTATTAAAAATTCCTTGGGATGGGAGTTGATTAATGAACAGGACTCCAATTGATGAATAAGAAAGAAGCTGCCTGCAATAACTTTACCCAGTTCTTATTCATTAATAGGAAGCTGCAGTGATCTCCATAGCCTTATGGGAGATACCTCCAACAATTGCTATTAAAAATGTATTATTGTTATATGTTTACATTGATCATTTATCAAAAGGATTAAGTTTTCCAGACTATAAAGTGTTTGATTTAAATATGTTCTGGTACAAAGGTTTTCATGTGGTTATGACAGTTGATTATTGTTTTTGTAGTGTATTAAATGTATTCATGACTCCAGATGTACAAGTCTTCCAAAGTGTAAAATAGGGATTGTTTATGGTGATAGACTCTTCTTTCAGATTCAGATCTCTGACCTTAACAAAAATTTATGAGATGTACTTCCCACTGAAGGTCAACAAATTAAATAAAAGTTTCTCATGCTTATTAGGGATGGTTGACTAAAAGGAATATTTTATGTCAAAATGAAAATTCAAATGTGTTATGAAAATATCATAATTGTCATGCTATAATATTA
>PVJX010044120.1:0-13324 GCA_004027295.1 Dolichotis patagonum
GGAGCAGGGAGGGCTCCTTGAGGGTGGTTAGGGTTAGGTGGCCCGGAAGGCTCTAGTCACCTTCTTTCAGGGACGTGGTGAGAGGCGCAGAGTTCTAGGTGGTGGCTTTGTTTGTTTTGAGACAAGGTCTTTGCTAGGTAGTGGAACTCCAAGCAGTCTTCCTGCCTCAGCTTCCCGAGTGCTGCCATTGCAGCTGTGTGCCACCACGCTGGGCTGAGCCAGTGCAGGGTCCTCTCCCCTGGTATGCAAGAGAGGAGGCCTTTGCTGAGTGGGGACACACACTGTCTTCTGTGTGGCTGTCATTCATCGTTGAAGTCGTTTGTTCTGTGCTGGATGGGACGTCACACGTTCACTTCTGGAGCGTCTGCCGAGCCTCTTGTGTGCCGGCTGCGTCCCAGGCGCTCAGGTGGAGTGGGCCTGCCCCACAGCCGCCGCCCTCCCTGTGCTTGCTGCCACCCGAGCACAGATGGGGAGGCGTGGTCTGTAGGATGGTGAGGGTGCTGGGGTGAGGGATCCCGCCGCGGTCCTGTGGTTTATTCCTCCCGGCTGCCCAGTCAGAAGAGCCGGTGGGGTGAACACACAGGGAGAGAGATTCAGGGGAGCCGAGTAACTTCGCCAACTTCGCGGACCAGGGAGGAGGCTTCTAAGCAGCCGGGTTTTCTGCGGCCCTGAGCCCCGTCCTAGTGCTGTGACTGCCCAGAAAGGCTGCAGCCATGCTGGGGGGGGATCTTTAGTGGGCCGTGGCGGTCAGGGCCTTTGGACAGCTCACCCCGGCAGTGTGAGGAGCAAGTGTGGCAGGGGGAGCGGAGAGTCCCCTTTGGAAGCCACCGAGGACACCTCCAAGAATGGTGACGGTGGACTGCCCAGAGGTGGAGGGGGACAGATGGGACGGAGGGAGATCAGGGCCAGGGAGGGCAGCTGGCAGTTGTGCGAGGGCACCGGGGAGCCCCGTGGAGGGCGTGGATGTCGCTTTGTGGGGGCTCCCGGTGGGTCCGCAGCCCTGAGCCGGCCGGAGCGAGCGTCATCTGCGGGTTCTGCCCCAGGGAGCCGGCGGCTGGTGGACGTGATGGACGTGAACACCCAGAAGGGCACGGAGATGAGCATGTCCCAGTTCGTGCGCTACTATGAGACGCCCGAGGCGCAGCGGGACAAGCTGTACAACGTCATCAGCCTGGAGTTCAGCCACACCAAGCTGGAGCACCTGGTCAAGCGCCCCACCGTGGTAGGCCGCAGTCCGGCCCCCCGGCACCCGCCGCCCGCCCGTCTCCCAGCCGGCCGGCTCGGGCTTGGGCTGTCCCTTGAGCTAGGCGGCCGGCCTGAGCTGTGGTCTCCTGGGGAGGGAAGGGGCAGGACACTGGGGCTGCTGTGCGGGCTGAGGCGGGAGGAAGGGGTGCAGTGGTCCAGCCCAAGGGCAGCCGGGGACTCCCTGGGGCAGAGGGGACATCGGGCCGTAGCTTGGCAGTGCAGGCTTCAAGTGCTGACGGTGGCTGCCTGACTTTCAGGTGGACCTGGTGGACTGGGTGGACAACATGTGGCCCCAGCACCTGAAGGAGAAGCAGACAGAGGCCACCAACGCCATCGCAGAGATGAAGTACCCCAAAGTGAAGAAGTAAGGCTTGCCTGGCTGGCGACTGGAGTGGGGGGTGGTTGTTGGTGGGCTCCTGACGACCGTGCCCACGGGCTCGAGTTGTGCTTTGCAGGCAGCTGACGGCGTGAGTCTGGGCAGGGACAGCGGGCACTCAGGGCGGGGCCTCGCTCCAGGCCTCTGGGCATCTTGTTCTCTGGGACGCAGGGCTCTGATCTGCACCTGGCCCTGGGGCGTCCCTGCAGCTTCCTCGGGGGCGTGATCTGTGAGGTGTGCACGCACACATGTGCACGTGCTGTGTACACTTGTGCACTTGGTCTGTTCTGCCCGTGTGACAGTGTGTCCGGCAGTGGGTGTTTCTGGGGCACCCTGCCCACAGCGGGCACGGGCTGGGATGGCTGTGGTGTCTCTTTCCCTCGGCGTTGGGACCTAGGACCTCTGACCCCGAAGGGCCTCTCCTGAAAGCATCCAGGATGAGTGTCCCGGGCATGTCTGAGACAGTCCATTCAGGGCCAGGAAGGTGACCGTGGTCAGTAGCCAAGACTTCACTGCATGCGATGGGTGACCATCCTGACCCAAGAGCGATGGGCCAGCGTGGGCAGACGGTGCAGGCCTGTCCAGACACTCGGGCAGGAAGTCACCTTTGGGACTCCCGATGGTTGGATCCTCTTAGGTTTTCTTTTTGTTTGGGGTCAGGGTCTGGCTGTGTAGCTTAGGTGGACCCACTGTATAGCCCAGGTGGCCTTGAACTCTCACAGCAGTCCTGCCTCAGCCTCCTGAGTGCTGGGATTATAGGTGTAGACCACCACACAGGTTTTCTAAAAGAGGAAATGAGATGCTAGCTGTCCCAGGCAGGGCGGTTGCTCTGGGTTTCCCAAAAGAGCCGGTGGGGAGGAGTTGGTTAGTAGCTCTGCTGTCCACCTGCCAGCAGCGGCCAGGAGCCCCATTTCCTTGGCCTCCTTTCAGGGCTCACTGAGTGTGGGTTCTGTGCCAGGCTGGGTAAGGAGACCACTGCTGGCTCCGGACTTCTTGGGTTTTGCTTTAATTACTTCACAGACATTTTCCTTCCCTCCAAAGTGGTCCTCCACACAGCCCTAGGATCTGGGCTGCATCAAAGGCAGAGAGAGACCGGGCTCCGGGAGGGGAGGGCAGGTAATGTAACGGGGGATTTGCTTCCTTCTGATTTGATCAGGGCACAATTGTCAGAGGCCCTGGCACGGGGAGGTGAGCCGCTGAACGAGCCCAAGGACCCTGCCCGCTGCAGAGCTCCAGGCTGGATGGGCAGCCTGGGCAGAGGGGGAGACAGACTCATGGAGCAGAGGAAACGGGTCAGGAGAATCCTGCGCTGATGTCACCAGGAGGGGACATCTTATTAGGCCTTTAGATGACAAGAAATAAGCCCCTGAGAACAGCCAGAAGCTTTTCTGAGATCTCGCACGGTGGGTGCGCGATGTGTTCAGGTTTGCTCGGCAAATCCTCCTGTGGCTGCGGGGGCTGGAAGGAGGCGGGGCCGCCAGGCAGGGGGTGGGGCCTGCGGCAGATAGAGGGGAGGCGGAGAGAGGCTGCCTGGGGGAAACACCGCCACCGGCGGATGGAGACAGAGTTACCGGCTGCCTTGCCTTGCTGAGACACTCAGCGTCTTCTGCCTGTTACTGAAAGAGTCCCTTAAATTGGAAAGAGCCTCGCTCAGTACCGAAAGATCGCTTTAGGGTCTCCTTTAATTACCATAAAATAGAGCTCACTCGCGGTTTTCTAGGACCGCATGCCTGAGTTCTTGGTCGCATGGCATCGTGGCAAATAGATTCACAAACTCCAGCCCTGGCTGCAGGCACTTGCTATGGCATTGGAGCCTCGTTAGGGAGGAAAACCGTCACCTCAGAAACAGTCCGTTTGTTCAGCTGAAAAGAATGCTGCTTTCAAATATTTATAAGCCAGGTAACAAATCCCACCATGACAGAGTCCTCCGAGGCCTCGGGGTGGTTCTGTGGAATTTAATTAAGATGACATTGTTTCTGGAAATCACGGTGGCGCTCACTTCCTCGCTGGAGGCGTCTGCCAAGCCAGCCCGCGAGGGCTCCCGAATCCAACTACGTGTGACCCTCGCAGGGCTTCTCCAGGCTCTGGGATTCCGTTGTGGTCAGGGGGTTAGGAATTTTAATGGGTTTCAGCTGAGATTCTTAAGGCAAGAGAAAGGGATGGTGGGGGGCAGGGGGGAGTAGGGAGGTAGTTGCAAATTAATGGGAGAGGAGAGGTTTCCAGAGCATGGTAACGTGTGGACGGTGCTAAGTGGCCAGCAGGGAGAGAGACAGGTAAGCCCACAAGGGCGCTATCCTTAAGCGCTATCATTAAGCGCTAAGAAACCGAAAGCAAGATGAAGGAAAGGGGGCAGGACAGGCGTGGGGGACTGAAACCAAAGTCACCGTGGTTTCCACCTTCGCCCCTTCCCCCTCCGAAGCTGTTCTGCAGAAATGCTTTATGCAAAGAATTGTTTCTCTCGGGAAGTTTCTTATACCTGCCTGAACAATGATGATCGTTCAGGAGTATGCCTGCATTTGGTTTTTTTTTTTTTTTTTTTTTTTTTTTTTTTTTTTTGTTTTGTTTTAGTGGGGGGAGGGAGAGTGGTTTGAAATGGTCTCACTATGTGGCCCAGGCTGGCCTCTAAATCACAGTGATCCTCCTGCCTCAGCCTCCCATGTGCTGGGATTACAGGGGTGTACCACACACCCAGCTCCTGCATTTGGTTTTTACTGCTGCTAAAGCTTCACAGCTTTATAAACTTTTTTTTTAATCCTGGGGGCGAGGAGAATCCTGCTACATAGTCCAGGATGGCCTTGAGATATGTGTAGCCCAGGCTGACCTTGGCATTCCAGTGATCCTCCTGCCTCAGCTTCTTGAGTGCTAGGATTATAGGCACGCACTGCCACGCAGCAAAATTTTAGCAAGTTAAAGCAGCAAAGATTATGTCACGGTTTCTGTAAATCAGGGATCTGCATGTGGTTTAGCCGGGTGGTTCTGGCTCTGGGTCTCTCAGGAGTTTGTGTGAAGCTTTAGGCCTGGGCTGGGTTCAGCTGGAGGCTGGGCCAGGCAGGGTGGAGGGTCCACTTCCAAGATGGTACCTCGAGTGGCCGCTGGCAGGAGGCCTCAGTTCTTGCCTCTCCACAGGGCTGTGTATGGGTCCTCGTGACCTGGCAGCTGACTCCAGAGGGAGTGGGTTGAGAGAGACCAAGGAAGACGACACAGCACCTTTTATGACCTGATTTTGAAGGCACACCTTGTTTGTTTGGTCTGTTTTTTTCAGACAGGGTTTTTCTATGCAGTTCAGGCTGGCCCCAAACTCACTTTGTAGCCTGGACTGGCCTCAAACCCACAGAAATCTTCCTGTCTCAGCCTCCCTGAGTGCTGGGATTCTGCTGCCTGCTATCAATTAGTCCAGCCCATACTCAAGGACAGGAATTTAGCTGTACCCCTCTTTCGTTTTGCAGTACTGGGGGTGGAACCCAGGGCCTTGTGCATGCTGGACAAGTGCTCTACCATTGAGCTACGCCCCCCAGCCCCGCTCTGCTGCTTGCAGGAAGAAGCACCAAGGAATTTTGGAACCTGTTTTAAAGCCTCCAGGATCCCTTGGGTCTGTGAAATGGGTGTGCTGGCTTTCCTGTGTCCTAAACTGGGGCATGAGCTCCTGCATGGAAACAGCTGCTACCATCAACACTTGAATAATTAGGACCTATTAATTGAAATGGCTGGGTGGCCCCAGTCAAAAGTGTTCAGGGCCAAAGAATGGGGAAGCGTGGTCACTGCTGCCCCTGCGGAAGTTGCAGGCCTCTCCTGCCCCCTTGTGGTTCGGGGAGGGGTGTGGGGAGGAGGGCAGTGGCCTGGTGGCCTGGAGGGGTGCGACTTCTGATCAGAGCTGAGGCCTCCTTCCGCTGGCTGTGACTGCTGCGCTCTTCATGGAGCTTGGAATTTGCCAGGTAGACGGGGAGAAGGGCCTAGACCCTCAGCGGGGAGCAGGAAGCGTGCCGTGTCACGGGCTGGGGGAGCCGAGTGGGAGCTGTACTCCTGAACCTCAGCGTCCTCATCTGATACATGGGGCAGCCCTAGAAATGACCCGAGAGGCCGAGTGTCGAGTTTGGCTTCCGTAATGCACGTGTCCTCATCTCAGTGAGTTCCCACAGTCCTCCTGCCACTCCAGGCCGCGCGGCTCCCGTGGGGGTGGGCGCGAGGGGCAGCCGAGGGCCTTTGGGGACGCAGAGTTGAACTTGAGGTCACCCGCTCGGTGTTAGGAGGCCCAGGAAATGCCTCAGAGAGGGGAAGTCAGTTACCGAAGGTCGAGCGGCTAGGCAGGGGCAGAGCCCCATCCTGCCTCGTGGCTGTCAGCCGGGACCTGGCGCACTCCCTAACCCCAGCCGAGGACCGTCCCTCAGCGGTGCAAACTGGAGGGGCGCGTTGCGGGGACGGTGGCTGCTGGGTCGCACCCCCAGCAGCAGGGTGGCGTCCACACTCCGGGGAAGCCGCGCGCCGCGGTCCCCGCGCGGTGGCCTAGAGAGCGGGGCTGGGCAGGGCTCCCCTGGAGCCGCCCCCCATCGGGGGCGCGGGGGCGGCCGTGGGCGGTGGCGGCGGCCGCGGCTGCGTCCCCTGGCGCGGGCTCCGTGCGCTTCGCTCCGCGGTCGCCGCCGCGGCCTCCCTCCGCCTCCCCGCGGCCCGCGCCGGTGTTCAGTTTCAGCGCGGGGATGAGCGCAGGCTGCGCCCGGCTCTCCGAGGGAGGAAGGCGGCGCGCGAGGGCCCCCGCGTCCTGGGCCGGGCCCGGGCGCGCGTCGAGCCTCCGCCGTCACCGCCGAAGGGGACGCCCGGGAGCGCCGCCGCTGCCGTGGGTAACCGCGGGCGGGGTGCGGGTGCGCTGCCGGCCCACGTCGCCGCCGCCGAGCAGCTCTTTGTGTCCCCGGGGCGGGTGGCGGCGTGGAGGGTGCGCGCGTTCGAGCATCCAGCCCCGCCGGCCGCGCCGCCGCCGCCCGGTGTCAGCTCTCCAGGGGGCCTCCCTGCAGGACCTTTGCCCGAGGGGACCCCGGCTGGGCCACCCCGGGTAGTTTATCCAAGTTGGAGAGAAATGGAGGGGTGGCGTTGCCCCGCCTCCGCCGACCCCAGGCTGCACCCCAAAGTTGGTGGCGCAGGTGCAGCGCCCCCTCCTATCGCTCCTCCCAGCCTGCCCGGCCTTGGAGGGCGGGAACCCCTCAGAGGCTCAGCTAGCGGCCCAGGGTCTCCAGCCGCCAACTTGGAGGTGCCTTCCTGCGCAGACGCCACCTGGGCCGAGGGGTGTCGATGGCGCGGGTGTCCGGGCGGGGGCCTCTCTCCGAGGCCGCTGCGGAAGCCGGGCTGGCGGGCGGTTGGCGGGGAGAGCTTAGCGGCCGTGGCACGGAGCCGGGGTGCCCATGTGACTGCGGTGTGCTTGGGAAGAGGAAGCTGTAGAGGTCAGTGCAAAGGCGTCACGCCAGAGCGGGCAGGAGCCAAGGGAGAGCCCCAGACACCGCGGGGCGGGAGCCCGGGGTGGCCTGCTGGCTGCGGGGACCGGGACAAAGCCGCGCTGTCACAGCCACCCTGGCTGCCCTAGAGCCTGCAATCAATCGCTGGGTGGGAGGGGCAGCCCAGGCCTGGCGGCCGGGAAATAAGGGGCTCCAGGAGGAGGGGCCACTTAGGGAGAGGCACCTCTGGAAGTGGCGTCCCCAGCCCCCCGCGGGCCTCTGTGGATGCTGCGGGGTGACCTGAGGGCACGTCAGACACAGGTCAACTTGGAGAACTTTCCCAGCACACAGCGGCAGGGGGTCCTGCTTTCCAGGGGTGGGGGAGATGGGGTCAGGGGCTGAGCGACAGTGACCAGTTCGGCCAGGCAGTAGCCAAGCTCCCCTCCAGTCCTGTGGGCCGCGGGTTCCCCCCCAGGCATCCAGCTGCAGGCTGAAGGGAGCACTTCTGGCTCCACCCCACACACACCGAGATTGTTTACCCTACACGCGTTCAGAGAGGCCTGGAGGGGGTGGAAACCAAGGTTAGATTAAAAAAAGAAAGGGAAAAAAAACCCAAATCAAGACTGAGAGGTGGTGTTAGGAAAAATGGGACTAATATTTTGAAGTGGTGCCGAGAGAGAAGAGGCCGGTGTGGTCCGTGGGGGTGGGGTGGGCGAGGGCTTCAGGACCCCCCTGCAGCTCCTGGGAGGAGGCGATCCAGTCCCGGACCCAACCCGCTGGCGCAGGGCGGGCGGCGGGGAGGGCAGGAGCCGAGTCAGGACTTGAGCAGCCCCTGTGCCAGCTTCGTGACAGCCTGCGTCCTGGGCTGTCAACTGCACCCCTCCGATGGGGTTGCTAGGCAGCGGGGCTCTGAGGTGCGGGCAGGCCTTCTGATTTGTCAGCCTCCCGCAGACACATGGCCGAGGCTTCTCCCAGCCTATCCGGAGGAGGGGCTGGGGCACGCTGCCTGCATACTGCCAAGCCCGGGTCCACCTGCACGCAAGGTGCACAAGGCAGCCCGAAGGGGGGGCCGCAGCCCTCCTCGCCTGCCTTCCCCGGCCTCGCGCCCGGCTCTGCCCCCCCATGCCCGCCCCCCATTCTTCGCACTCCGGCTGGCTCCTCCCTGCCGGTCCCCGCCCCATTCCTCCCCTCTTCCCCAAACCACGGAAAGGCAAAGTGCAGCCGGGAAAAGAGGTCAGTGGGTAAGCGTGAGCGCGCCGGCCTGCGGAGGTGCCAGGGTGCATGGGCATGAGCGCGGGGAGGCCGCCCCGTCTCTGCCGCCCCGGGGGGCTCTCGTGGGAAGGGGTGAGTGCGGGTGGGGGTCCCTGGGACCGTTGTCTGCCAGGCCTGGACTTGGAAGCCTGCTCTGTGCCCCCTCCTCAAGCTCTGCCCACTTCGAGAAGGGCAGCAGCGGAGGGGGTGGGGGGCAGGTCAGGGTTCCTGGGGCGGGGGCACTAGCTCTCAGGGAGGGAGCTGCTGGGGTCCTTCCTCCCGGTCACGCCCTCCTCCCCGCCTGGCCACCCTGCCTGGCAGCAGCTGCTCTTCCCCTAATCCCTTCACTTTTTGGCAGCTCTGTTGAGGTCTAATTCCCGTATCGTTCACCTGTGGAAAGTGCGACCCGGTGCTTTTTGTGATACATCCAGAGGGGTGCAACCGCAGTCAATTTTCGGACGTCTCTGCTGCCCAGAATGAAAGCGGGGCTCCTTAGCGTCATGCCCATCCCCCCGCCACCCCCTCTCGGCTGGCTGGCTGCTGGTGCCCTGGTGCGGTCTGCACGATTCCCACAGGAGGAGTCTTCATGCTGAGTGGTCTCTGGGGGCTGGCACCCCTCTGGCCCCGCTGCTGGCTCAGGGGTCGTTTGCAGACCGTCTTGTCATTGAACTTTCACCGAGGGTCTCATCCGCCAGGGCAGAGGTCTTAGGGCTCACGCGTTTCTGGACCTCTGGTTGAATAAGGGGGGCAAATGGGGACTGGAACTGGCGAGCTAGGCAGGTGGTTTACAGCTGAATTCCAGGGGCCCAGCTGCTCCAGAGGGGCCTGGCAGCCTGGGAGGGCTGCGGGTACCAGAGAGGAGCAGAGAGGAAGCCTCCAGTTGGGGATTGGCGGGCCGGGTGTGGGTAGAAAGGAACCCAGTGGCCTGTCCGTTGCTGCTCTCTTGGGAACCCTAAAACAAAAACAGCCCAGCTTCTTGAGATTGTCACCTGATCCCTGGGGGCATCCCCTGGGAGGGGAACTCCGATTCCACTTGGGTTTTGAGAAAAAGAAAATCCCCCGGCGTTACAGTTTATGAAGGGCTGGCTCAGCGGCGCCCAGGGTTTGCCCGGCTCCCCGCCGCCTTCCTGACCTGCCCCTGCCGCCCCCAGGTACTGTCTGATGAGTGTGAAAGGCTGCTTCACTGACTTCCACATCGACTTCGGAGGCACCTCGGTGTGGTACCACGTGTTCCGGGGTGGGAAGGTGAGCCTCCTTCTCCCTGCGTCTCTAGCCACCCCCCCCCCCCCCCCCCCCGCCCCGTTCCCCGGGGCCCGCCCAGCCCAGCTGCCTCCTTCTGGGGCAAAGGTCAGGGTCAGCTGCTTTGCATCTGAGTGCTGCCCCTTTGCAGTCCGGGGTTCTGAGCACCGCAGACCTCCTCGAAGCTCAGCTGGGCTCCGTGCTTCGCCCTTGGCTGTCCGCCCAGAGCTGGCCCTGGCACCTCTAACTTCCAAGTCCAGTTGCCAGTGCCACCAGCCTCCAAGAGCATGTGGGTGGGGTTCCCCTGGAAGGGGGGCGGCCTGCGTGTTCAGGGTGCTCCTGAAGTGTCTGTTTCGGGGAGCGTGTCCCCATAGGGGATGCAGGTGTCCCAGCATGGACATGGGTTCTTCTAGAAAGTGCCCCTGTGCCGGCCACCCTGCCTGCCGGGGTCTGCACACACACTCCTGTGTTTGAGCCCAGTGTGCTGGTGGAGGCTTTGAGGAAGTCACAGCACTTAATTCCAGATGTTTTTCCTCCTTTTCCGGAGTGGGTGCAAGCTGGGTTTATTTATTGGGCCATTTTATCATTTGACTTCAGAAGGTCTCTTCCTCTCCTTCCCCCACGTCTCAGACAGGCCTCTGGCTCTAGCAGGAGAACGTTCCGGGGTGCAGGAAGATTGCCTCCCCTGTATTCCTGCTGGCATAGAGATTCCCTGCAGGCGGGTGGAGCCCCTTGGGCCCTTTGGCCCTGTCTTGGGGTCCCCGGGGGATGGATTCTCCGGGGCTGTCTGTGTCAGGCCTGACCGAGCGCCTCCTGTCCCTCCTTAGATCTTCTGGCTGATCCCGCCGACCCTGCACAACTTGGCACTGTATGAGGAGTGGGTGCTGTCGGGCAAACAGAGTGACATCTTCCTGGGAGACCGCGTGGAGCGATGCCAAAGAATTGAGCTGAAACAGGGCTACACGTTCTTCATCCCTTCCGGTAGGTTCCGCCTGGCTGGCCCCGGGCTCTGATGGCCCCTGGCTGCCCCTTGTGTGAGGCAGTGTCCCGGGGACAGTGTCCTGCTGGTGGTGTGGCTGGGGCAGGGCTTTCAGGTCAAGTTTGGGGTTCCTACAGGCATGGGGGCTGGCAATGGCAGAGCCCCTGGGGGGTGGCCTCAGGCAGTGGGGCTGGGGGAGGAGTGCATGTCCGTGCCTGTCCCTTGGACAGAGCCTTGGACCCTCCCCTAGGGAGTCTCAGGGTCTTCCCCAAGATTCCCTCCCCCCAGACATCCTCCTAGATTTCTATGTGAGTTGTTGATGGGGTTCTTTGGGCACAGGGGTGGGGCATGTACATGCACCCCAGGGACTCAAATAGGGCAGTGAGCAGTGTCCGTTGGAGTTTTGGCTTTGGTGTTTATGAGCTGAGACTTTAACCTCTCTGTGCTGCAGTCATGGCTTTTTTTTAGGTTTTGGTTTTTTGAGACACAGTGTCACTCACTGTGGAGCTCATACACTGCCTTTGAACTGGATACATTCCTCCTGCCTCAGCCTCCTGAGTGCTGGGATCATTGGCGGGTGCTCTTCTCCATAAATTTGGAATAAGATTTCCAGGGTCATAGGCGGAGTCGTCTGTGGATGTGGCCAGTGACATGCGAGTCAGGGAGGTTGGTCAGGCTGTATTAATGGGAACATTCTTCCTAGGATAAAGGAGGTGACAGTCCCGCTATCCAGAGCACAAAAAGGTCCGGCCACATGTGGGAACTGTATGCTCCTTACTTGTTTCTGCTTTGGAGGGCCGGTTGACCCAGAGAGAGCAGGGTCTGGAAACCACACCAGGCCGAGGTGTGTGAATCAAGTCCTGTGGAGGGGCTGTGTGGCAGCCGCAGTGTGCTGGGTGGAAGCTGTCTCCTGGAGGGAGCAGCAGACCCGAGTGGCGTTGGAGTGGCTCTGCTGGGTAGTGAGCTGCCCGTCCCTGGAGCCACACAAGCAGCGGCTAGATACGGGTGTGAGGAAGCGGTTTCAGAGACCCTGCCCCGAGCAGAAGCTGGGCTGGCCTCCTTTGGGACTTTGAGGCTACCAGGGTCTTTGAGTGGAGAGGCTGGCCCTCTCAGACTTTCGAGTGCTGCTGGCCTTGGGTCTGGGTGTGATGTGCTGCGTCCACAGCAGGCATGGACGTGGTCGTGGGCTCTTCTAGAAAGCCGAGCGGAGGACACACTGTCCTGTTAGGGAGATCTGGGATTGGCAGGTGGAGGGTTTAGCTGGGGTGACTTTGTAGCCCTGGTACCGGGCCATCCCTCGGGCCTGCTGGGGACCCCTGCTCCGGGTGGAAGGGACTGGGTGGCCGTGTGTGTAGATGATCGGGGCTGGGGTGTGGAGGCTCAGCCCCAGCCCCGCAGGTGGTAGCACCAGGCTGCTGCGGGCTCGATGTGCCCTGGGGGCTCTGCTCTTCTGTCTGCGCCTTGCTTGTTGTATCTCTGCAGCAGAGGTGGGCTGGGACTGATGTCTGTCACCCTCCGGGTCCCCTGACTTTGCACCGCTGACCTCTGGGGACAGGCCTGGAGCTCCTTTCGAGGGGCCCTGTGCAGAACGGAGAGGGGCTCATCATGCCACCCCGGTGGGGTTGAGGGGCTGGTGGGTCAAAGTGTTCTGCCGAAGGGCCGCACCTCCAGCCCCGCACCAAAAGGGCTGGGAATGGATAGCGTTACCATACAGAACTTTGAGCCAGGCTCGGTGGCACACGGCTGTCATCTCAGCACTTGAGAGGCTGAGGCAGAAGGATCT
This sequence comes from Dolichotis patagonum, assembly GCA_004027295.1. NCBI lineage: Eukaryota > Metazoa > Chordata > Mammalia > Rodentia > Caviidae > Dolichotis > Dolichotis patagonum. Next base: position 12,291 of record PVJX010044120.1, read on the forward strand.
CTGTGAATTCAAGGCCAGCCCGAATTACAGAGCGAAACCCTGTCTCAAAAAAACAACACAAAAAATTGAATTTTGCTGACAATGGCCGTTATAAAACAAGCAGCCAAGGATCTGTGTGGCCCAGTGGTAAATATCATCACAAAGCGAACAAGAACCAGGAGACATCCCCGTCACTTAGCGCTGCTGTTTGATGACTGTTCTGAAGGGACAGAGGGGTTCAGAGCCGCACCTCGTACCCCAGTGGATTCCAGCGTCCGTCTGGACGTGACTCGGAACACCTCATGCGTGTAAATCCTGTGTCAGTGCTTGTCACACTGCACTTAGGGATGACAAGAAAACGGAGTCTGTGGGTGTTCAGTGTAGATGCAGCTTTTTTCCGGATCTGATGTTTTTGATCTGTAGTCGGTTGAATGTGTAGATGCTGAAGCTGTGGCTGAGCAGGGCCTACAGGGGTACGTTTTAGACTAAAGAACAGTTTTTCCTTCTTCCCTGCCTCTTTCTCTCCCTCCCTCCTTGCTTTTGAGTTGGTGGTATTTTATTTTATTTTATTTTATTTTATTTTATTTTATTTTATTTTATTTTATTTTATTTTATTTTGTGTTATGTTATGTTATGTTATTTTTATTTTTAGTTTTATTTTATTTCTTTTTGGGTCAGGCCCTCCAAATGCATGCAGTTCAGGCCAGCCTTGAATTTCGGGGACCCTCTTGCCTCAGCCTCCCAAGTGCTGGAATTACAGGTGTGGGCACTTTAAACGTGGTGCTTTTGAGTTTTAACTCGACACCATGTTTATTTTTCTCACTCTGTTGCCAACCAGGGAAAGCTAAAAGCCCGGAGCTGTAGATTCCTCAGACCCGGATAAATATTTGAGGTCTCCTGAGGGACTTGGGGGTCCTCTCTAGCATCTGCACCCTCTGCCACAGGGAAGCCCCCTCCCGGTGTCTGTGACTTGTGGCTGGTGGCTTTGGGTGGAGACAGGGCCTTGAGGAAGCCAGGAGGGATTTGTAGCCACCCAGGTGAGAGGTTTTCTACAT
>PVJX010044121.1:0-13330 GCA_004027295.1 Dolichotis patagonum
GAAATACTTAGGAATTAATCTCATGAAAGATGTAAAACAGCTATACAAGGAAAATTATAATACCTGAAAAAGGAAATTGAAGAGGACCTCAGAAAATGAAAAGACATCCCCTGTTCATGGATAGGAAGAACAAACATTGTGAAAATGGCCATTCTCCCAAAATTACTATACAGATTCAATGCAACCCCAATCAAATACCACTAACATACCTCATAGATCTAGAGAGATCACTCCTAAAATTCATCTGGAACCAGAAGAGACCTAGAATAGCAAAGGCAATTCTAAGCAGCAAAGTCAAGGCATGAGGCATCACAATCCCTGATTTGAAACTATACTAAAAGCTACAGTAATAAAATCAACATGGTACTGGAAAAAAAATAGACCTGAAGATCAATGGAATAAATTGGAAGATACAACCACAACCACAAAACCACTCAATCACCTTATCTTTGATAAAGGGGCCAAACATGTTCTCTGGAAGAATGGCAGTCTCTTCAAAAAATGGTGCTGGAAAAATTGGCTATCCATATGCAGAAGACTAAAACTAGACCCATGCCTAGCACCATGTACTAAACTAAAATCTAAATGAATCCAAGATCTAAATATTAAAACAGAAACACTAAATCTGTTGGAAGACAAAGTAGATAAAAACCTCGAAGATATAGGGCTAGGTAGAGAATTCATGAACAAGAATCAAACTGCACGAGATATACTTCCCAGAATCAATATCTGGGACCATATCTTATTAAAGAGTTTCTGCATGTCTAAACATATTTCCAGAAGTGAAAAGAAAACCTAAAAATTGAGAAAAAATCTTAATGGACTGTCCCTCAGATAAAGCACTTCTGTCTAGAACTTATAAAAAACTTATAAAAAAATCAGACCCACGAAATTCAAAGACCCAATCCAAAAATAGGCAGCTGAAATGAATACACAGTTCTCAGATGAAGAAATACAAATGGCAGGTAAATACATGAAAAAATGTTCATCATCATTAGTCATAAGAGATATGCAAATTAAAACTACACTGAGATTCCATCTCACCCCAGAAAGAATGGCCAGGTTAGAAAATACTACCAACAACAAGTGCTGGAGAGTCTGTGGGGAAAAAGGAACTCTTGTGCACTGTTGGTGGGAGTGTAGACTGGTGCAGCCACTGTGGAGGTCTGTCTGGAGATTCCTCAAAAAGCTGGGATTGGAAGTCCCATTTGACCCAGCTATTCCACTTCTAGGCATATTCCCAGAGGAACTGAAAACATCATACCACAGTGATATATGTGCACCCATGTTTATAGCAGCACAATTTGTAATAGTCAGATCCTGGAAACAACCTAAGTGTCTATCAACTGACGAATGGAGAAAAAAGTTGTGGCATATTCATACAATGGAGTACTGATCAGCTATAAAGAATGATCACATTGAGATATTTATAAATAAATGGACACTACTTGAGACCATATTCATAAGAGAAATAAACCAAACTCACAAGTGTAAATACCGTATAGTCTCCCTAGTATGAGAGTTGGTAAGAGTATATAAGATTTTATAGTAATCATAATTCCCCATTTCATTGCTTTGAAGCCTTTCAATGTTTTCATTCATCAGTTGGAATGGTTTTAATCTGTTTTATTTGACTTTATTATGTGTGATAATATGAATATCTGTTTTGAAGAAAACAAAACATTATGGCAGCCATTGCTGATTTAATATCATCTTTCGTAGAACTCCTATCATGCTTCTACTCTGCTATTACCATTGGTTCTATCATGTTGTGTCTTATTGGGATTTTAATATTTGTGATAGTATAAACAAATCTTTTTATTCAAAATGAGATATTATAGTAGCAATTGAACATAGTTATTTGGTTCAGAATGCATTGTAGTTCTTTCATTCTTTGAATGACTGTATACTATTTTGTTTTGTTTGATATTATTGTATCTGAAACTATGCTCAACTATAGCAGAGAAAGAGATATTTTGACAGCAACTGTTAATGTCTGGTTGTCTTGTTGTAAAATGTTGTGTTGCTTATGTTGTTCTGTTCTGATCTGCTTTGTTCTGTCCTCTTTTGTTTTATTCTCTTTAAAATAAAAAAGTAATAAGAACTATAGGAATAATAAAACCCAAAATGCATAATTGCTACTGTAAAAAAAAGAGCAATAGAAATTGCTCTAAAGGATATAACTGCATGTATGTTTAAGTTTGGAACATAGATGACCATACTACTGTTATTGTTAGATTGTTGAGCAGAACTGTTAATAGTCTCACTGAATGTCTACATTGTATGCTTTAATTTTGTGACTTGTACAACAATTTCCATTATGACAGTCTGTAACTTATCAACTAGTGATTTCTTAGTGGTTTTTGTTGTTGTTGTTGTTATTCTTTTCATTTTTTTCTTTGGAATTCTGTATTGTGGCTACCCTTTTATCTGTTTTGTTTATTTGGTTTGTTTTCTTTCTAAATAAAATTTAAAAAAAGAAAAGATGACCAGTTAAGCCAAATATTTAATTATATTTTAGTTTTCTGTATGTGAACTTTTTTGTTCTCAAAGTGCTCTAGACATTCAAAACCAGCCCTTTATAAGGTTAAGGCACTCCTAGGGAGACAAGCTGCAAAGAAGAGCTGTGTCAGATACCTGCTCACTCCCTCTGCAACTTATGGTTAGGAGTTGAAACATCAAAAACACTTGCTGCAATCAATTCAAAACTTCTGAAGATACATATACTCAGAGTTGGGTCTGCGACCAAAGAGAGCTCAAAGGATCACCTGGCAAGGGAATGGCCCATCCCTCAAAAAAATCCTTTCTCCAATCTTCAGTGACCCTTCAAATATGTCAAAGAAGATCTGGACACCTATGGATACATTTATAGACTGGTGAGTGAACCTTAAGGTACACAATTGTTTTGTTTGTGTGTCTTAAATAACTTTATTATTGTCCTTAAATCTATTTTTAAGTACAAAAAAGATATCCTGTCAAAACATTTCTCCTCATCCTCCTCCTCGTCACCCTCCTCCTTCTCCTCCTCCCCCTCCTCCTCCTCCTCCTCTCCTCCTCTTCCTCAACTTCCTTCTCCTCCCAGGAAAAACAGGCCATAAAGAATGGTAGATTACAGATTTACACATATCAGAGGATTTATTGTTGAATTTTACAAGAATTAGAGGGTAGAAATAATGTCAATACTTTTAACAATTTTCTATGAATTTTAACAGAAAGAAAACAGCTAAATATTTCTTTTGATACTAATATTTCCAGCAGGCAAGAAATTGGACAAGGACTTACCATAGAAAGAATACTATAGACAAATTTCCTTTGGGAATCAACATGGAAAACTCCTCAATATGATGATTGCAGACAGAATTTAACACATCACTAGAAAGAACACAGATCATGACTCAGTTGATTTTATCCCAGGAATGCAAGGATTGTTCAACATATATAAGAGAATAACTGTAATATATCACAGAAACAGATGTAATAGTAAAAATATCATGATCATATAAGTATATGCAGAAAAAACCACTGACAAACTCCAGAATTTATTCACTGTTAAAAAGAAAACACTGATGAAAAGAAACATAGAAAAACCTTACCTAAAACTTGTAAAAGTCATCTCTGACACTTCCATTGCCTATATATACTAAATGGGAAAAATTTAAAGGATAATTTCTAAATCAGGAATAAAGTAATCATATCCAATGTCACCATTTCTGTCCAGTATAGTATTCAAAATTTTGCAAGATCAATTAGGCACAAGAAATGAAAGCAATTTTAGTAGGAAATGAAAAGTCAAAATATCTTTCCTGGCATATAACATGACTCTTGAAATAGGGCACGCAAAAAAGCCAAACCTGTAAACTGAAAAACAAACTCCACTAAAAGACACTTAGAACTAAAAGACACTTCATCAAAGTGACAGGATATAAAATAAACACACAAAGAAAACAGCATTCTGATACACACACACACACACAATCATCAAGGAAAAATTTAAAAAGCAGTTCTATGAACAATAGTTTCACAAATATTATATAGCTTGGAATTAACATAACTGGAGATGTGAAGAACCTTTGTAATTAAAACTATACTACCCTGAAAAGAAGACTGAAGAAGACAATAGAAAATGCAAAGGCATCCCCTATTCTTGCATAGGAAAACAAATAATTTAAAAATCTTCATATTACAAAAAATACAATATAGCTTTAACAAATTCTCTGCTAAAGTACCATCAATTTGTTACAGAACTAAAATGAGTAATTCCAAACAAATATACATTCTGTGTAAATACTTCTGTGAACAAGAAGAGACTCTGAAGAGCCAAAGCAGTCTTGGCTAACAAGAGCAAGGCAGGAGGCATCCCAATGCCAGGCTGACATCTATAGTACAAAGCTACTGAATTGATACAGCATGGCACTGGTACAAAAATACATATTACCAAATGTAATAGAGTAGAGGATGCAGACAAACACACGGGCCAATAGTGTGTGCCAAACAGAATGAAGATCACTTAACCAATATTTCTGGAAAAACTGGTTATAGGCAGGGGGTGAATTTTAATCCATAGCTTTCATAATGCACTAAAACAAAATAAAATGAATCAAAATCCCCTATATATAGAAATACCAATGCTGATCTCCTGAAAAAAATAAACTGGCAAAACTCTTAATAGATACACATAAGCTACAAATTCCTGAACAGGCCCCTATTTACACAAGAAATAATATCACAATCAACAAATAATACTATTTTAAATTTAAAATCTCTGCACAGCAAGGGAAACAACTGACAGAGTGAAAAGACAAGAAGAGAATGGGAAAAACTGTGCCAGCCACTCTCCAGGCAGAGGAGTAGTATTGAGAATGCATAGAGGACTAAAACACTAAACCGCCAAAAGTAAAAGATCCAATTAAAAATAGGCAGTTGAAATGAACAGATACTTCTCAAAAATACAGATTTAGAATCAGTACATGAAAAAATGTTCAACATCTTTGGCCATTAAAGAAATGCAAATCAAAACAATACTGAGAGTCCATCTTATTCAGTAGGAATGTCCATTATCTGGAACTAAAGAAACAAACTTTCAGGAGGTTGTGGAGGATAAAAGGATTGTAATGGTTAATAGAGTGTGTCAATTTGAAAATTTTAAATATTGATCTAAGGGACACAGCAGCAGTCAGGCTCCTCCTTTTGTAAACTCCCTCATTCTGTGCAGAAAGAGCAGTGAGATGATGAGTGCTGTATGCTGCTTGGTGGGATGGGTAACCTACAGACAGTTTAAGGGAGGAAAAGAGACTGGCTCTATTTTTTGCACTTGCTGTTTTTTCTGTCTCTTAACACCTTGAAATGTTGCCCCCTGTCATAGCACCTTGCCTTAAATCTAACTGAATTTAGACTGAAACCTCCATGAACTCCTGATAAATAAACATTTTTTCCATAAATTGGGTGGTTGGCTATTTTGTTGCAGCAACAATGAAAAGTAACTCTCACAACCACCAACAGTAAAAGACCCAATTAAAAATAGGCAATTGACATGAATATATACCTCAAAAAATACAAATTTTTAAAATTTTTTATTTGAAAGAGAATAAAACAAAAACAGGGCAGTACAGAGCAGATCAGTACAGGACAACATAGGCAAGACAGTACTTTACATTAAGACAACTGGACATCAACAGTAGCTAACACCATATCACTTACTCTGCTATAGTTGAGCATAGTTTCAAATACAATAATATCAAACATAACACAATAGTATAAAGCCTTGCATAGAGTGAAAGAATTACAGGGCTTTCTGAACCGAAAAACAGAAAAGTATCAATGGATAGTATAATATCTCATATTCGATAAAATTTTTTGTTTAAACTATCACACATATTCAAACCCCAATAAGACACAATGTGATAGATAGAACCAATGGTAGTAGAACCAAAGAAGCATGGTAGCACTTCTAAGAGTGATGATATTAAATCAGCAATAGCTGTCATAATGTTTTGTTTTCTTCAAAACAGCTGTTCATATAATCATGCATGATATAGTCAAACAAAACAGGATAAAACCATTCCAACTGATGATTCAAAACATTGAAAGGCTTCAAAGCTATGAGATGTGGACTCATGATTATGATAAAATCTTATATATTCTTATCAACTCTCATACTAGGGAGACTATATGGTATTTCTCCTTGTGAGTTTGGTTTATTTCGCTTAAGAGAATGGTCTCAAGTCGTGTGAATTTATTTATAAATAACTTGATGTGATCATTCTTTATAACTGAGTAGTACTCCATTGTAAAAAATGCCACAACTTTTTTATCTATTCGTCAGTTGATGGACACTTAGGTTGTTTCCAGGATCTGGCTATTACAAATTGTGCTGCTATAAACATAGGTGCACATATATCACTGTGGTATGATGTTTTCATTTCTTCTGGGAATATGCCTAGAAGCGGAATAGCTGGGTCAAATGGGACTTCCAATCCCAGCTTTTTGAGAAATCTCCAGACTGACCTCCACAGTGGTTGCACCAGTCTACACTCCCACCAACAGTGTAGAAGACTTCCTTTTTCCCCACAGCCTCTACAACACTTGTTGTTGATAGTGTTTTCTAACTTGGCCATTCTTTCTGGAGTGAGATGGAATCTCAGTGTGGTTTTAATTTGCATTTCTCTCATGACTAATGATGATGAACATTTTTTCATGTATTTATTTGCCATTCGTATTTCTTCATCTGAGAACTGTGTATTCATTTCAGATGCCCATTTTTGGATTGGGTCTTTGAATTTCGAGGGTCTGAGTTTTTAAATTCTTTATATGTTCTAGACAGAAGTCCTTTTTCTGAGGTGCTGTCCATGAAGATATTTCCCAATTTGTGGGTTTTCTTTTCACTCTGGTGGAAACCTCTTTTGATATGCGGAAACTCTTTAATAAGATGTGGTCCCAGTTACTGATTCTGAGAAGTATTTCCCATGTACTTTAGCTCTTGTTCATGAATTCTCTTCCTCCCCTTATATCTTTGAGGTTTTTACCTACTTTGTCTTCCAGCAGTTTTAGTGTTTCTGTTTTAATATTTACATTTGTGATCCATTTAGATTTTAGTTTAGTGTGTGGTGATACACATGGGTCTAGTTTTAGTCTTCTGAATATGGACAGCCAATTTTTCCAGCACCATTTGTTAAGGAGACTGTCATTCTTCCGCGAGCATGTTTGGCCCCTTTATCAAAGATAAGGTGGTTGAGTGAGTTTGTCGTGTGATTGTGTCTTCCAATCTATTCCAGTGATACTCCAGTCTGTTTCTATTCCAGTACCATACTGGCTTTATTACTGTAGATTTGTAGTGTAATTTCAAGTTGGGGATTGTGATGCCTCCTGCCTTCCCTTTGTTGCTTAAAACTGCCTTTGCTATTCTAGGTCTCTTCTGGTTCCAGATGAATTTTAGGAGTGATTTCTCTAGATCTATGAGGTATGTTAGCGGTATTTTGATTGAGATTGCATTGAATCTGTATAGTAATTTTGGGAGAAGGGCCATTTTCCCAATGTTTGTTCTTCCTATCCATGAACAGGGTATGTCTTTCCATTTTCTGAGGTCCTCTTCAATTTCCTTTTTCAAGGTATTATAATTTTCACTGTATAGCTCTTTTAATTGTTTCATGAGATTAATTCCTAAGTATTTCATTTATTTGGATGCTAGTGGAAAGGGTGTAGTTTCTCTTATTGCTCTCTCAGTACTTTTCTTGTTAGTGTATAGAAATGCTATTGATTTTTGTGTGTTGACTTTGTATCTGGATACCTTGCTGAATTTGTTAAATATATCTAGAAGTCTATCAATAGTATTTTGGGGGTCTTCTATTTAAAGTATCTTGTCATCTGCAAATAATGATAATTTAACTTCCTCTTTTCCTATCTTTACTCCTTTTATTTCTCTTTCCTGTGTTATTGCTCTGGCTAGTATTTCCAGTATTATGTTGAATAGGAGTGGTGATAGGGGACATCCTTGTCTTGTGCCTGATTTTAAGGTAAAGGCTTTCAGTTTTTGACCATTTATTATGATGCTTGCTGTTGGTTTGTCATAGATGGCCTTTACCATATTGATATAAAGACCTTCTATTCCAATTCTCTGTAAGGTTCTTATCATGAATGAGTGTTGGACTTTATCAAAAGCTTTTGCTGCATCTATAGAGATGATCATGTGGTTCTTCCTTTTGACTTTAATGATATGGTGGATTACATTTATTGTTTTGTGTATGTTGAAGCATCTCTGCATTTCTGGGATGAATCCTACTTGTTCAGGGTGTATATTTGCTGCATCCTGTTTGCCAATATTTTATTGAGAATTTTTGCATCTATGTTCATCAGGGAGATTGGCCTATAGTTCTCTTTTTTCGTTGAGTCTTTCTCTGGTTTTGGTACTATTGTGATATTTGCTTCCAGGAATGATTTAGGAAGAGTTGCTTCCCTTTCATTTTCATTGAAGAGTTTCAGAAGTGTTGGAATTAAGTTTTCTTTGCATTTCTTGTAGAATTCTGGAGTGAATCCATCTGGGCCTGGACTGTTCTTTGTAGGCAAGGACTTAATTACATTTTCAATTTCAGTAATAGATATTGAGTTATTCAGCAGTTTTACATCTTCCTTATCTAGCTTTGGCAGTTCATATGTATCTATGAATTCGTCTATTTCTTCAGTGTTATCGAACCTATGAGAGTAGAGGTTTTATAAGTAGGTGTTGATGATCTTCTGTATTTCCACTAAGTCTGTAGTAATTTCACCTTTTTCATTTCTTATTGCATGAATTAGAGTTTTTTCTTTCCTTTTTTAAATAAGTTTGGCCAGGGCCTTATCAATTTTACTTATTCTTTCAAAGAACCAACTCTTTGATTCATTGATCCTTTGTACTGTTTTATTATTCTCTATTGCATTAATTTCTGCTGTAATCTTTATAATTTCCTCCCTTCTTTTGGCTTTGGGCTTGGCTTGCTCTTCTTTTACTAGATGTTTGTGTTGTATCATCAGGTTATTTGTGTTCATTCTGTCTTCCTGATTTGGGAACTCAATGCAATAAATCTTCCTCTCTGGACTGCTTTCATTGCATCCCACAAAATGTGGTAAGTTGTGTCTATATTTTCATTTACTTGTAGATATGTTTAATTTCTTCTTTAATTTCCTCTGTGAGCTACTGATTACTCAAGAGTGTATTATTCAGTTTCAATGTGTTTGTAGGTTTTTTGCAGTTGCTTTTATCATTAATTTCTAGTTTCACAACACTATGATCTGATAACATGCATGGGATAATTTTAATTCTTTTGGATTTACTTAAATATGTTCTGTGGGCTAGTATATGGTCTATTTTAGAGAATATCCCATGTATTGCTGAGAAGAAGGTGTATTCTGATGTTGTTGGATGGAACACTCTGTATACATCTATCAAGTCCATTTGTTCACAGGTGTGATTCAGTTCTGTTATATCTTTGCTGATTTTCTGTCTAGTTAATCTGTCCCTTTGGGTCAATGGTGTGTTAAAGTCTCCTATTATGATTGCATTATTGCTTATTTGATTTTTCATTTCTGTTAGTATTTGCTTTATATAGCTGGGTGCTCTGGAATTTGGTGCATGTATATTTAAGATTGTTATCTCTTCCTCTTGAAGTTTTCCCCTAACTAGTATGTAGTGACCTTCTTTATCTCTTTGGATGATTCTTGGTGTGAAATTCACATTGTCTGAAAACAGGATTGCTACTCCTGCTTTTTGTTGGTTTCCTGTTGCATGAAGTATTGTTTTCCATCCTTTGACTTTCAGTCTATGAGTGTCCTTTTGGGTTAGTTGGGTTTCTTGTAGACAGCATATTGTTGGATGTTGTTTCTTGATCCATTCTGCCAGTCTGTTTCATTTGATTAGTGAGTTGAGGCCATTTACATTAATGGTTATAAATGTTATATATTGGTTTATTGTTGACATGTTATCTTTCTTCTGTTGTGTCTTTAGCTTTCCATTTTGTTTAATTGTCTGCCTTGCTTGGTGGTTTTATACTGTGTGGATCTAGAATGTCTTTCATTATTCTTTGTAGGGTTGATTTGGTGTTATGAAGTTCTTCAGCTCTTCTTTGTCATGTAAGTATCTTTTTTCTCCATCCATTTTGAAGGACAGTTTTGCAGGGTATGTCAGTCTGGGTTGGCAGAGATTTTCCTTTAGGATCTGAAATACATCACTCCATGCTCTTCTTGATTTCATTGTTTGTGTTGAGAAGTCTGCCATGATTCTGATAGGTTTTCCTTTATAGGTGATCTCTCTTTTCTCTCTAAAAGTTTTTAGTATTCTGTTCTTATGTTGGATTTGTGGGATGGTGATTATTATGTGTCTGGCTGTAGTTTTATTTTGGTTATGGCTGTTTGCAGTTCTATATGCTTCACTTATCCAGATGTCTGTTTCTCTTCTCATGTTTGGAATGTTTTCAGCTATTACTTCTGTAAATATCTTCTTGATATCTTTTGGGCTGTCCCCTTCTTTTTCATTTATCCCTATTAATCTTATGTTATTTTTCTTTGCATCATCTTGCAGGTGTTGAATTGTTATTTCCTGATTCTTTGTCATTTTTAAAAGATCTTGTCTTTCCTGCTCACTGGCTGCAATCTTATCTTCAAGGTCTGAAATTCTATCGTCACTTTCATTGAGGTGGTTTTGACAGCTTTCAATAGTATTTTTGATTTCCTGTATAGCTCTTTGAATCAGTTTTATTCATTCTGTTTGTTTCATATAGTGTTCATTTAGGGATTCTATCTGTTTGCTTTGTTCCTCTAATTTTTTAGCTGTGTTTTCACTAGATGCGTACACTATTTCTTTCACTGTTTTTATCAATTCTTCTTTTACCTGGGCAAGTATTTCTGATTTGAATTTCTCCATAGCTTTCCCTAGTTGCATATTTATTTCATTTGTTATCATTACAGACATGTCAGGTGTATGGCTTCTTTTTCCTTCCATATACACAGCTTCTAAGCTTTCTTGGGGAGGGATAGAGCTTTGAGCCTACCTTTTGGTCTTTCCTTTCTTCACTTTTTTATATTTCCTTGCTTTGAGCGGTGTTCCAATTCTTTCTCTTCATGTGTGGCGAATTACCTCTTGCACCCTCAGTTTCTGGAGGGGCAGTGGCTCCCCCACAGGCTCTTGGCTTCCTCACAGGGTCCTAACTCCCCTCTGTGGGCTCCTGGCTCCCTAAGTTGTAAGGCAGATGCTGGGCGTGATCAACCCAGAGTCTGTGCAATCTCAGGTGGTCCAGGCCACCATACTTTGTCCCAGGCAGGTCTCCAGGAGGTTCCCTGCAGGTGAAGGGTGCTCCCACAGGTCCCAAAGATTCAGGCCAAAATGCTGGTTTCTGCAAATTTCCTGGTCCCAAACACACCTGGCCTAGATGCCAGTCTCTGCAACGTTCCCAATCAAAACAGTGCAGGCCACTCTGCAGGTCTCTGGGAGGTTCCCAGCCCCAAAGACTCAGGCTGAGATGCTGGTTTCTGGAAGATTTCCTGTGGGTGAAGGGTGGGGCTACGGGCCCCAAACAGACCTGGCCAAGATGCCAGTCTCCAGAAAGTTCCCTGCAGGTGAAGGGCAGGCCTACCATTTACAAACAGTCAGGCTGAGATGCCGGTCTCCGCAAAGTTTCCAATCAAAACCATGCAGGCCACTCTGTGGGTCTCAGGGAGGTCCCCAGTCCCAAATAGTCAGGCTGAGATGCTGGTCTCTGGGAGATTTCTTCTGGGTGAAGGGCAGGGCTACGGGTGCCAAACAGGCCTGGCCAAGATGCCGGTCTCCAGGAAGTTCCCTGCGGGTGAAGGGCAGGCCTACCAGTCCCAAAGAGTCAGGCCGATATAACGGTCTCCACAAAGTTCCCAATCAAAACAGTGCAGGCCACTCTAAAATACAAATTTTAATAAACCATGAAAATAAAGTTCAGCATCTTTGCCGTTAAAGAAATCCAAGTCAAATCAACACCGAGAGTTCATCTTCATTCAGCAAATGGCCATTATCCATGACTCAAGGAACAACAAATGCTGAGGAGGTTATAGAGGATAAAAGGACTTTTTACACACTGCTGTTGGGTATTTAAACTAATACAATCACGTTTGATGTCATTTTGAAGAATTCCCAAAAAATGAAATATAGAAGTTCCATTTCACCTGGCTATGCCTTTACTCCATATCATCTTGAAAAAGCTAAAGTCATCGTAGTATAGCAATATATGTGTGTATACATATTTATACTAGCACAGTTCACAAAAGCTAAATCATCGAAGTAGCCTATACCCATGAAAATATCAAAAAACATACTGAAAACACTTCCATCTGGATAACATCAATATCCATCATAACATTTTGATGGATAGCTCCTTGTACATGCTTCTTTGCATTCTCTCAAGGCTACATAGATTTGTTATAAATCAAGGCAGTCATGCAGAAATGAATGGCTTTGTAATGGCATGAAACTTAAGACCAGTCATGTCTAGCACATTATAAATCTCAAGTGAAGATTTTGCCCAAGTAATGGGGCTAAGTATTGGTGGATTAGAAATATAAGTCAATTACTACACTACTGAGACTGCTGTCATTTATACAGATATTTTCAACAGAGCAATTAATGGATTTTCAGATGTAGCTGCAATTTCCCTGCTGTTGACTACATCTCTCGCTTCATCAATTACTGCTTGGATATTGTTCTACTGGATCACTTGTCCTCTCTCCTGATCTCTTGGGATAGATGGAGGTGCATTCTCTGGCTGGTTGTCAGGTCTATGGGTGTCCAGGATGGCTAAGCCATCACATGAGGCTGCTTCCAGCATTGCTTGACTCTCCCACCAAGGCTGTGTATTTTTTGTGGATCCTTCACCTGTTAAGACACAAGCATATCATTGCTTCCACATTATTAGCTGTATTGATCTTTTAAAGTGTAAACTAATCATGGAAAAGGTAACATATATTCTACCTGTGGGAAGAATAGGAATGTTTAAAAAGCAATCTTTTCAATCTGTTATCGAGAAGCCAGTCTCTGGGAACTACAGTTGGAATTGGCAGTCCTGCCTGCAGCACTCCACAGTAAATAACCAGCATTTACAGGTCTTAAATCTTTTAACAGCCTCCATTTGTCTGACTTCATTGGAATAACAGAAACAGGAGTATTCCAAGGGTTGATTGAGCTTTCTAAATATCCTAGATGCAATTGTTCTTCAACTAATTTGTGCAATTGAGTTAGCTTCTCCTTGTTAAGGGCCATTGATCTCCCCAAATAGACTACTTTAATTTTCCAATGTAAAGGCAGAGCTGTTTTGGGGGAGCAGCATCAATTGCCTTTCTCAAA
>PVJX010044122.1:0-13328 GCA_004027295.1 Dolichotis patagonum
ACCTCATATTCGAGCAGTTTCTTTCCCTTCAGTTTCTTCCTGGGTTGAGAGACTCCATCTCCCTCTGTTTGGATCTCTCCAGGGTGTTCTATTCTGGCATTTGAGCTGTCTCTCTCAGAGAGGCTCCATATCCTGCTACCTCTAGGTCCGTCATCTTTTCTCGAGACTTACTGACAATTGAAACTATGCCAGGCAAGGAATCTACCAATGAGCTATATTCTCAGCCCCACAACAGAATTTAAGTTATCAACTAAAGTCTTCCATTAATGTCAATAGATTGTTATGGACTGTATATTTTTATAAATTATATGTGGAAGCACATTTACAACAGAAGCCAGTGGTTTGTTTGCATTTGTTCATTTACATTGTTTAGAAAGAACTTTTATAGTTTCTGTGATGCTCTGTAACTAGAAAATTTTGTTAAACATCAACAATGAGAAGAGTGTTGCTCAGTGGTAGACAACGTGCTTAGTGTGCATAAGGCCCTGGGTTTGATCACAAGCACCAAAAACCCACAAAAGCAAAAACCAAACACCACTAGCACAGTCAGTATGTCCACTTATGGACAAGAGTTTCAAAAAGACCACAAAAACTCACATTTGTGTAAAATGAAAAATACTACAGACATTAAATGTAAGCAAATATCTGACAAGATACTATCTGATAGATTAGTTTCTAATGGAGACTACAACTGTATATTAAAGGTTTCTAAAAATTCCAGAGGATTCTTTAATATCCTTTGGTGTAATATAGACTATATTCTTCTACCAGAACAAAATAAATATGGGTTTCAATTGGAAAAATAATTGGATATTTAAATATACATAACATTTCTTTTCAAGTATTACTTTCACATGTAATTCTTTTCCTAATCTACTACTACTATTTCAACTATATTACCTCAGTACTTGGTCTGCCAAGAGTATACCTACAACTCCTATCCAAGCTTTCAGTTGATGCCAGAGTTTTTTTCCTGCTTCCATTACTTGTATAATAAACCTTCTCTCAAAAGCCTGGAGCATCTGTGTCTAGGCATCTCACCTCTGTTTCCAAAGCTATTCATCAAGACGGCATGGACCATCTTGCCGCCAACTTCTTTCCAGTTGGCCCCATGTGTACACACCCCTTCAGAATCCCCTACATACAATAAATAATTTAGCACTCTTCAGAGGACTGAGGTGTAGAAATGGCCCTTTACTCTACACAGAAGACTGCCAAAGCCTAAACCCACCACTTTGTGTTTTAGCAATTTCCATATGATAAAAAGACACAGATACCATTTTTTTTTTTGAACCAGGGATCAAACTCATGACTTCATGCCTGCTAGTCAGGCACTTGTGCCACTGAGCTAAATCCCCAGCCCCACAGATACCATTTTTAAAGTGCTCTGATTATTTTAATTTTCTCTCAGGGACATATGCTCCAAGCATCTGGGCACAAGCTCACCTCTAAGTTTTCTGGTAGGTTGAATATCATAGCAAAATGCCTTGCTTTCCATTCCATCATCCAAATAGTTCCTGAAATTCTTATTCCAGGAAGCTTTTCCAGATTTTACAGGAGAGGTGTAAGATCCCACTAGTCTAATTCTTGTTGACAGAACTCAAAATGTCCATCTATATTTCCATCACTTTCTATTCCTAAAAAATGTACCATCACGTCTATGTAACACAAAATATGGTTATAGCTAAAGTTCTATTCTTAATCATAGAGTAAAGCAACATACATCAGCAAGTTTACTTTTTATGCTTTTGTGTGGGACAAGTCTAAATGTTAATTGGGAGGAAGATTAAATGTTAATTTAATCTTGATCACATAAATAAATGAACATGAGGAAGTCTTTCAATTGATCAAAATTGTACTATTCAAGGTTGACCTAAATAAGCATCTCTTGGGAATAAGAGTGCTATGTGTGACTTATACCCACCTCATCCTACATGGTTACATAATTACACTTGAGGAAAGTCACCTTTCTCCTTTTTCAACTGTGGGAATGAAGGATTAAATAAAAGCACAGACTAAACATTTTTGCCTACAAATATTCAGTGTTGAGTGTTTCTTTCTCCTTCCCTTGATTTCCTTTTTCATCTATAATTGTTAAAACTGGAGAGAGAGAGAGAGAGAGAGAGAGAGAGAGAGAGAGAGAGAGAGAGAGAGAGAGAAGGGACCAAGTAGTACAGTAGTTGCCTAGCTTGTTGTGAGCCCCGAGTCGGTTTGATTCTCAGCATCACAAAAAAATGGAAAGAAAGAAATATGAGAGCAGAGACAAAGTCACTGTAGGCAGTAAATACACAGCATTTGATGCAAAGAAGATCATAGCATTTGAAAATAATAAAGTTAAACTTTAAAAATAGATATGGAGAAAATAATATGGAAAAAGTAATTTTTTCAAGAGTTTAGAAACTACTGATGATTTTATATTCTTCATGTCTAGCATCTAATATGCTATTACTTATTAAAAATAATTTTATTTTAAATTTTTTTCTATAGACAAAGTCTCATTATGTTGCACAGGCTGGTCCTGAACTCTTGGGCTTAAGCAATCTACCGCTCCAGCCTTTAAAGTAGCTAGGACTACAGGCAAATGCCACCGCACTCAGATAATAAAATAATTTTTAAAATATGACATAGTCAGGCATGGTGGTACAAACGTGTAAAGCCAGCCCTTGGGAGGCTAAGGCATAAGGATTATCACAATTTCGAGCCAAACCAGCACTACAAAGTGAGTTCAAGGCCAACCTGGACTATATAGTGAGATGCCTGTCTTAAAAAATTAAATGAAATAAAAAGTAAGATGTTAAACTCTGTTCTGCATAAGGGTTTATTTCAAGATAATCCTGACAAGCGTTTAATAAGAACTAACTACACATACAGCACAGAATTAGGCTCAAGACACACTGTCATTATAGAACTGATCTCCAGTTGAAAAATCAGAGAATACAGAAAAGACAGGAAAAATGCAAGATAGCAGAAACAGAAAAAGCCGCACACAGTCGTGAGTTCGATCCCCAGTACAAAAAAAAAAAAAAGCCACTTTTTAAGACTACTAGGTAAGGTTTCCTAGAAGGAATAAGGCTTGAATTTGGTTTGAACTAGTAAAGTAAGAACAGGTCTTCACTAAGTAATTGAGAGAATTTATGGAAATGACCAGACATGGCAAGGTACATGGACTGGGGAGGGGAAAACAAGGTGGAAAAATGGAGATAACATGGCTGATGAATCAGGGAGGGATCAAATCACAGGAAGACTGGGGCAATATGGACAAAGTGATGTTTCAGGAAAACGAGGGAGTAGAAATGAAACAGCAGAAATGAAAGTGGCAGAAATGAGAAGGGCACGCCCAACAAACCAGAGGGGAAATCTTGACCAAGCTGGTGACTGACCAGTATGTAAGGAGAGGTCAGCCCCTGCTGTCTGCTCTCCAGATGGTGTCTACTTCCTAAGAAAAATAGTCTATCCCCTATTCTCTCCTGGCAGCATTTAGGTTTCTAGCAATGTGGGGCAGGGGAGCATGGAGCACAACAATTTTAATAATATGTCTGGGCATTAACTTTTTTAATGTAAAAGTAAGAAATGCAAAAAATTTAATGGTATTTATTTCCATGGGTGAAAAAATAATTAAGTACACAAATGACTTTCTACACAATGATATTGAAAGCAAAAATGAATACTGTTTATGACTCCACCATACATATATACTAGGTTCTGCCATTATTCATTCTTTCAACACATACTGTACTACAGAATAAGTAATAAAATACTATGAATTTAACAACATTTTCTTTTCATGACAACTACAAAGCAGTGACGCCCTGATAGGTGGTAAACATTGGCAAATAAGGAAACAAAACAGCTGGGCCTAGTGGTACACATCTGTACTCCCAGGACTTGAGAGGCTGAGGCAGGAGGATTGCTGTGAGTTCTAGGCCAGCCAGGGCTACATAGAGTTCAAGGTCAGCCTGAGCTATACAGTGAAACTGTGCATCAAAAAACCACAAAGAAAAGAAACAAAAGACATTTCATTTTCAATCTTAGATCTGACAATAACTTGAGATCATACGGAAAATAAATCGTCTCCCCCAAGTTCTGCAAATAAATGCCAAACTATAATATATTTGTGGTATGCTTTTGATTTGCACATGTAGGTTTACTTCCCTTTTTTAAAAAATAAACTTTACTAATATTCTGAAGTTGAACAAGATTGGTTTTATTAACTCATAATTTTCAGATGAATAGATCTAAATGATAAGGCAATTATTAAAAACCAGTTATTTGGCCTGAAACCTCATATTCTTTAAACTACATTAGGTTTCCCTTTTGTCATTTCATAAAATTATCTGTATGAAAAAACACAGATATGGAAATGCTTAGAAAGGTTACAGTATTATACCAGTGAAAAATGTATGTGAAAAATTGTCTTCTAAAATCTAATGTCTGCTTCTATGTAATATGAAAAGGACACAGCAGATACAAAGAAAAATACACAAGCTTGGCTTTTGTTTTTTCACATTCATTCACTATAAACCATATTAAGAAAAAACTACAGGGAGAAATAATTTTTGCCTTATATTTATTAGGATTTAAAAAAACAAATTTTACCAATGAACGGCCAAAAGTAATATGGAAGTAATAAGAAAATTACTTTGGTAAAATTATTAAGCTACAACATCATATGATACAATAATTATTATTTCACACACAGGTATGGACACGCACACACTCATATTTACTCACAATTAGGCAAGCAAAAGAGCTCATTAAAAAAAATTTACCTCGTCTCCGCCCATAGCTCCTGGCTGCATGTAAACAGAAGAAAACCATGGGTATTTGTATCAAAATAGTGAATTTAGAAATAAAAAAGTATTTACACCTACCTTTTCTAAGTATTCTTGGAATTATTAATCTGGAGATACTGTTCAATTTGACTGCAAACATTTTTAAAAAAAAAAACTTTATGAGAGTATAAACTAGATCACAACCTCAAAGAGAAATTCAACTGGATGTAGTAGCCACTGGAACAGATAAAATAGGTACTTAACTTTCAAAAGTCTTACAAGAATTTTTATTGGGACCTATTTGTTTCATCAGAGTACTTTCTGGTTTAAAAAAATTCTGACATAAATTTTCACCTATACTTATATTACTACCAGACATCAATCACTCAAAGAAAAAAATTCATTCCAAACAACTAAAAATTGCAGGATATGGTGGTCACTCTGAATTTCTTAAGCTTTACACATACATATCACTTAATATTCTTGAAAATGTATAAAATTGTACACAATTAGCACTTGCTTTACTGAATGTGTTTTCGTAAAATTTTCCTGAGAATTTTCTTATTTTCTCCACCTACTTTCCATGCCACATCACAGACAGAAGAAAATGGTATTTTTATATTAAATGAACTAAAAAAGTAGAATGATGGTATTGGCATCCAGGCCATTCTTAATAATAGAGTACTTTTAAAGGTTCACTTCAGAACTCTAGACCAGTGATGGCAAAACTTTTAGAGCCTTCGGTGATACAAAAAGCCCACTGCAGCTCAGGGCCTACAAATCATGCACACTGTTCCAACGCTCAACAGAGCTATACCATGCTACCGTACATCACTAGGAATTCCTGTCACCTAAAGTGATTTTCAGAGTTAAAAGTTTCTCAAATTTGAAACTTCAGATTCTATAAAAATAAATGAGAGCTCCACAGAAGCTATTTTTAAGTGTTAAATGTCATAAAATTAGCCTACACTGAAGATTAATTTGGAGATACATTTTAGTATGAGATAGTAAGCAATAAAGAAAACAATTTCTTCCCAAAGAAATAACTCAGACTTTTCAGCCAAGTAGCCAAAATACAAGATGGGATTTAAAAATACGGTGAATGCTATTGCCAAGGGCCATTCAATGGAACAGCCAGCTCATAAAAAATTCACCTTTTTCACCAAATCAGGTACCATTTAACTTCCAACTCCTCTCTTAGGTCAAAATGACTAAGAAAGTTAAACATTTTGAGTTGTTTCAGAACATCAAGGCTGCCATGAGAGTGCAACTAAAGACTCACGAAACAGGGCTTCTGTTTTTCACTGCTGTTTGTTTCTCGCTATGCAGCTCAGGCTGGCCTGAACCCACTTGGTAGCCCAGGCTAGTCTCAAACACACAGTGATCCTGTCTCAGCCTCCCAAGTCCTGGGATTACAGGCATACATCACCACACTCAGCCAATTCTTTTCAAACATTATAGGGTCTTCAACTCCATACCTTTAACCTCTTCACGTTCCCACCACCCAAATATTAAAAAGGATTATACACTTCTCAGGAAAGAAATACAAACAGCCAATAAATACATGAAAAAATGGTCAGCATCTTTGGCTGTTAGAGAAATGAAAATCGAAACGACACTGAGATTACACCTTACTCCAGTAAGAATCACCATGTTATCAAGGACTTAAAAATCATCAAATGCTGTTTGGAGAAAAAGGGACCCTTTTGCATTGCTTGTGGGAATGTAAACCTGTATAGTCACGTTGGGAAGCTGAGTAGAGATTATTTAATAAACTAAAAATAGCATGTAAGACAAAGTGTTGTACTTTTGTTTGTTTCTGTCTATAATTTGTACTCTGAGTAACATTTTGGCCATTAAGATTTTGTTTTATTTTGTTTTTTTGGTACTGGGGATTGAGCTCATGACCTTGCGCTTGCCAGGCAGGCGTTTGTGTTGCTGAGCTAAATCCCCAGCCTGGCCATTAAGATTATATTGACATTCTCTAACTATTTTCTCATGCAATTTTGTTTTATTTTTTCATAGAAATAAGACTGCATTTTTATAATCTTTATTATTAAAAAACTAAAAATATAAATTCTACTTGATCCAGCTCTACCTCTCCTGAGTTTCTTCCCACAAGAGCTAAAGTCATTATATTACAGCAATGCACCCATACCCATGTGTCATGGTTTATATCAGTGGCCCCCAAGCCTCATGCCTTTGCATTATACATTTGTGATTGGTTCATTGTCTAGTGCTTGGATTGGTGGTATCAGTACTACACCCTCCTAGGGGTGGAGCCAGGATGTGATGTAATGGCAGGAAGAAGGTGTGTTTCTCTCTTGCCAGTTTCCACTTGCTGTTTGCAGCCGCCATGAACTGCAGCCCCGCCATGCCACCCTGCCTTGGAGCCAACTGAGTATGAACTGAAACCTCCAAAAACTGTAAGAAATAAACCTTTCCTTCCCCAACTTTGGGCATCAGGTATTTTGTCTCAGCGATGAGTAAGAAGTAACTAAGACACCATGTCTACAGCAGCACAACTCACAATTAGGGAAATCAAGGAAGTTGTCTATCTGCCCATCAACAAAAGAATAGATAAGGAAAATGAGGCATATATACACAATGGAGAACTTGCTAGGCCATAGAGATGGACAAATTCAAATCATTTGTAGGAAAATGGGTAGACTTTGAGACCATAATTCTAAGTGAAATAAGTCCACTGCAAAAGGTGAAATGTCACATGGTTTCTCTAATACAAGAGACCCAAAATATAAATAATTTGAAGAGCAAAATTAAAAACCCATGTTGAGAGGTATATTCTGTAAAAATGGGAAGGAATGGTGAGGAAGAGGGGTAAAAAGAGGGATAGGAGTGGCACAAAAGTGAAAATAATCAAGATGCAATATGTATCTATATCAAATACAAGCTGGATATAACCACTATGTATCACAAATGTATACTAATAAAACTTTTTAAAAAGGATTATATAGTTCAAACCCTACTGTTCCTTGACTTTGCCTAGATAACAACCCTAAATAAAAAAGTTTCTTCTGAGTTTACATAGCAATTACCATTTACATCATGTATAGAGCATGCACTCCAAAAAAAAAAAAAACATTTTAGAGACTCACACTCTTTATTATTCGGAACTAGATAAAAGTCATCTTCTGAAATCAAGTATAAGTGGTAGTTAGCTTTCTAGCTTGACCCCAAAAAGCTTGCTTCATTCATGATATGAATGAATACTAACAGGCAGCACTTAGATGAAATAAGTTTTGACATCCTATCATTTGTTTCTTTGTGCCTTCTTTCCATTCCCAGTGATGTCATGTTGCTTGACACTCCACTAAAAAATCTCTACTGAGATGAAGTAAAATACTCTGCTCTGTATTTCAAAATTACTCATCTCTCTAAGAATAAATTTCTATTTTTCTCATTATCTCTGATTTCTAGCCAGATAATGAAAAAGAATCTGATTGCAACACTAAGGTACAAATTACTCACTGAATCTTAGCATCTCTTAAGTATAAATAAGAATGCTGTTGAATTTAAGTTTTAAGCTGCCAAATACAGTGATCCAGACAGGTTTGAAGATGGGGAAGAGTGACCAGAAATAGGGAAAAAGGAAGAGCTATGAAAGACCCCTCTGAGAGTTCTATCAAAGCTTCCTTAAAAGAGTCATCATTTTTATCAATTCCTCTTGAATAATTTCTGAACAAACACTATAAAATGGTTCATGACATAGCCTGGAACTCTGGTATCAAGGAAACAGTATGGCACACAGAATAGGCAGCCAATTTAAATAGTGCTCTGAGATGATTTTTTCATTACTTGTTATGGAATTTAATGATATGCTACTTTGGTCCCGAATTCAATATCTTGTTTATGATCTCTCTGATGACTATTAGAGCAGCTAAAACTTTTTGAGTGGTAACTAAGTGCCAGAATAGTCCAAAATGCTTTAGATAAATTACTATCATTTTACAACCTTATGACATAAGTATTATTATTAGCCTTTTATTTCAAATGAGGAAAATGGGACACAGAAAGTTTAAATATCTTGTCCAAGAGGGACAAGACAGAATATGGAATTTGGAACATAAATCTAAGCAGTCTGGCTTCAGAGTTTATACTTTTTTTTTTTTGTACCGGGGATTGAACTCACGACCTCACGCTTGCCAGGCAGGCGCTTAAGCCACTGAGCTAAATCCCCGGCAGAGAGTTTATACTTTTAACCACCTTGTTATCCTGTTAAACTCCTAAGAGGCAAGGTTCCTGTCTCATCCTGCTTGTTTGTTTTGGTTTTTTTGAGGCAGGGTCTCCCCATGTAGTCCAGGCTGACCTTGAATTCACTATGTATCCCAGGCTGGCCTCCTGCCTCCGCCTCCTAAGTGCTGGGACTATAGGCGTGTGCCACCATGCCCAGCATTTACCCTTAATAATACCCTCTAATGCACTTGACAGAATAGTCTATCCCAAGTTGGTACTCACAAAATACAACTTTTTAGCTGAGTGAACAATCAAGGGAGGGCAGTGTTATCATTTAGATCTAAAATGTCCCCCAAAAGCTCATGCATATGAAGGTTGACTGGATCATATGGACACTATTCTGTACTTCAGTAAATTAAGCCATTGATGAGTTCGGTACTTAAATGTGTTGTTAGGAGCTGGGGCCTAGCTGGAGGTGGGTCATGGTGGTCTTGGGGTTGCAACCTAGAAGAGCTTATGTTTATCCTTGGCTTCTCTCTCTTCCTGGATGCCTGTGTTGAATGCTTTCTATTCTATCTGAGTCTTCCTTTTCCTGTCCTGGAGCCAGCTAACCGTGCACTGAAACCATAAGCCAAAATAAATCTCTCCTCTTTTAAATTGCAGGTATCAGGTATTTTGTACCAGGGCCAAGACAGTGACTAAGCAGAAATGTATGCCTTGATGGTCTTTAGAATGTAAGATGGTGAAAGTTTTAAAATTTGATCAAGGGCTGGTGATATAACTCAGTGGCACAGCACCTGCCTGGCAAGTGCGAGTTGTGAGTTCCATTCCCAGTATCTCCCCCACAAAAAATTGATCAAGTTAGTCATATGAAGACCATTTACAAATAATTTAATTAAAGCCAAACTCTTCCCTCAGAAAGAGATAATAAAGTGAACAAAAGTGAGAGAAATTTAGCTACGCAAAAGTAGTAGTTTCCCCCCGGATATAAATACAGCTTTAAAATAAGAAAATACTGCTGTCACTGGGTGTGGTAGTACACAGCTGTAATCCCAGCACTTGGGAGGATGAGGCAGGAGGACTGCTGTGAGTTCAAGGCCAGGTTGGCCTACATAGTGAGGCTATGCCAGCCTGAACTATATGGCAAGACCTTGTCTTAAAAAACAAAACAAAAACTACTGAATATACAAATGGACACACACCAATACAAAATGATCTCATATAGAAAAAAAAGGAGCACTGCAATTAATTCTATCTTTATTACATATTATCAATGCTAGGATGGAGTTATATCAGATATACCAAGATGCATCCTGGCATGGTAGCACATGCCTGCAGTCCCAGCACCCTGGGAGGCTGAGACAGGCAAATCACAAGTCTGAGCTCAGCCAGAGCAACTTATCAACTCAGTAAAACCATGACTGGGGTGGGGCAGGATGTATCTCAGTGTCAGTTCCCACTACCCATCCCCCACCACAAAAATATGTAATATTGTTTCTAAGTTGTATTTACTTCCTCCAAAAACTTTAGAACCAAGAGTCTGTCACTTGCTAGGAAGGGGATCTACCACCAAGCTGTATCCCCATATCCTTTAAATTTTATTTTAAACAGTGTTTCACTAAGTTTTCTAGGCTGGCCTCAAACTTGTGATCTTCCTTCTTCCGCCTCCCAAGTAGCTGGGTTTACAGGTGCCACTATGCCCAGCAACAACTTTAATTCTGGATTATCAATTATCACCATCCTTGATAAAAAAAACTATTTTACTGATTCACATATATGAAACAATTTATAGATTTCATAAAAATTACACCTAATTTTTAGAAGTCAGGGTTATGTTTAAGCTTGGCCAGGGAGAGTGAGCAGAGGAGAGCCTAATGAGGAGTTTCCGGGATGCTGGTGACATCTGCTCTTGATTTCAGTATTAGCTATATGGCTGTGCATGATTTGTGATGATACACTGTATGATACATGTTGTACATATAAACATTATGTATGATTTATGTGCTGCTTAGTATGTATACTTGAATAGTTAAAAGCAAAACACTACAAATATTTTAGTTTACGTGTTATAAAATTAATGCAGAAAAATCTCAAGTGCTAACATTTTTGAAGCTTTTAAATTATCAATCAGAATAATCAAAAGTTGATAAAGGGATTACTTATCTTCAGCCCATCAGAACATTAAAAGGTATGGGGGCTTTGTAGAAAATGCAAGACTAAAACTAAGTTTGCATAGTCACTGATTAGTATATTGTTTGGTTTGTTTGTTTTTTGTGGTAATGGAGATTAAACCCAGGGACTCACACATACTAGGCAAGCACTGAAACTGGGCAAACTCCCAACCCTATTATATTCTGAGTGGCACTCTCATGTTATTGGTATATTTTATTGGTCATACAAGACAACACAAAATAAATTATGTGTTACTCCTTATGACTATGTTTTAAATGGCTGTACTCATAAATGTGATCTCCCAAGGTAGTCCATATTATAATCTGTATTTGACATCTAATACTTTGCTTTTTAGAGCTTTTTTTATTGTTCATAGCAAAATTGGGAAGAAAGCACAAAATATTTTCCATATGATACCTTCTACACTCATACATATATTCTTCCTCCTTATCAACCTCCTCCTCCACACTTGTACATTTGTTACAACGGATAAACATACATTAATTCATGATAGTCACCCCTAATCTGTAGTTTATACAAGGGTTCATTCATTCTTGGTGTTGTATGTTGTACAGGTTTTCACAACTGTATCCACGAATACAGTACAATTTGAACTATCTTAATGATGTATCTTCTGTTTATCACCTCCCCAAAACCCTTAGCCCCTAGCAACTACTGACTGTTTCCACGCTTTGCCTTCTCCATGATATCATGTAGCTGGAGTCATGCAGTCTGGAGCCTTTTCAGATTGGCTTTTGGGGGGGAGTGTGGAGGGGGTACCAGGAATCGAACTCAGAACCTTGTTTTTGCCAGAGAGGCACTTATGCCACTGAGTTATATCCCCAGCCCCAGCCCCAGCTTGGCTTCTTTCACTTACTAATTTGCATTTAACATCTCTCCACGTTTCATCATATTTTGATAGCTCATTCTTTTTAGTGTTGAGTAATATTCTACTATAGTAAATTTACTATAGTTTAAGCTGACCCTTTTCACTAGTCTGTTCTGTACTTTACAAAGCATACTTATTTTCTATTTTTTCTTACTTTAGTTGGCCTACCATTAGTTTCTTTAATAAATGTAAAACACCCCATTAAAATTAATTAATTAACTATAGTTTATCCATTCACTTCCTAAAGACATCTTGATTGTTTCCACATTTTGGCAATTACATATAAAGCTGTCATAACACCATGTGCAGGTGTTGGTTGGATGTATGTTTTCAATTCCTTTGGATAAACACCACGGAGCACACCGCTGATCATGGTATGATTAAATGTGATTTCTTGGATCACATTTTAGTAGGCAACATTAAATTATATTCAAATATTCAGCTTCCTCTTGAGTATTAATCATGCAAAAATTCCACCTAAGATAAGACTAAGTGAGGACCCAAATGACTGAATTTCCAAAGCACAGGGATGATGGGCTTGTCCCTAAATGTTCTCCCTATAGCTTTGTCTTTATAATTACCAATGATTCTGAAACCAGACAAATTATAATTGAGGAGATTGGACTTCTCCATAAACAACACAAGCATAACAGGCCAAACTGGGTGTGGTGGTGCAGGCCTGTAACCCTAGCACTCCGGAGGCTGAGATAGAAGAGCCATTGCAAGCTTGAGACCAGCCCCAGCTACAAAGTCAAGGCCAGCCTGAACTGCCTAGTGAGACTCTGTCTAACAAACAAACAAAACAATAAAAAAAAAACCAAAATAACTAAAAAACAAAATAAAAACATAGACAAAAAAGGGGTATGTTCATGTACTACAGTCATATAAATTATTTGCTCTTTTAAAACTTTTTCCTACCCTTTTCTCTTCAACATTTACCCATTTTTCTTAGAAAAATCTTTCTATTTCATTTGTAGATTTAAAAAGTAACACTATTGGCCCTGAAGCAAGGCCAGCAGATCGCTGTAGCTGCTGGTTTCAAACAGGAGCCTAAAGAGAATTCTTTCTGTGGTCTCTTGGCCATTTCAGAACTTTGGAAATGGAATGGTCAATTCATCAGAAAGAAATAGCAGGTGAGTATGGCGGACTTTGGGGGGCCTGCAGGGGAGAGACCCTGGTGCCTCGGGACCTGCACCGTACAGTTGACTCAGGGTACTGGGAGAACACGGAGCTCCTCTCCTCTCTGGGGGGCAGCTGAAAGTGGCGGACTTTTGGCAGCCTGAAGGAGAGAGACCCTGGTG
>PVJX010044123.1:0-13313 GCA_004027295.1 Dolichotis patagonum
TTTTTTTATGTGCATCAAAGTAAAACTAGATTCCTATTTTTCATCCTGTACTAAACTCAATTCAAAATGGGTCAGGGACAGAAGTAGAAGACCAGAAACATTGAAACTGCTAGAAGAAAATATAGGGGTAAAAACTGAAGCCATGGGCACAGGCAGAGTCCCTGAACAGGACTTTGATACATAGAAAATACTAAGAATCAACAAATGTGACTACCTCAAATTAAAAAGCTTTTAGCAGCAAAGAAAGCAATCAAATTAGAGCTCCAAGTCCCTTTGCTCTGGTCTTTAACCAGCCTGTCTCTTCTTGCTGCTGACGTTAAGTCCCTGGGTTTCTAAGGTACACTTCATGTATCTTTACCCCAAGGACTGATGAAACATCTTCGCCTAACAGCTATTTCTTTTTTAAAACTTTCCTACAAATTATTATGGAGTCCAGCCTACCCTAATATGAACACCAAGTACTTGATAATTGTGTAATTTGCAGTAAAATCTTGAGATATAAGCTTTTAAACTCTAAATTTCAAAGCTCATAAACCCTTAGTCTTGAAAGGAATAAAAAGTCAACATTCTGCTTTTGAATTTTCACTCCAATTAAGTATTGCTTTCTTGAAAAGTGAGCATCTTCACTAGATGTTAGAATTTATTCTTTATTTTTTTCTTTAATTTTCTTCCCTTTAGCAAAAAACACAATGATGCCTCCCTCATGAATAACTGAGCATCAGAGAAAGAAAGTCTCAAATGCATTCCATTGATTAGCACCTCTGAGTGAAACACATATTTTAAATCCTGGCTTGGCTTCCCCTCTGATTATCTGCAGGAAAAAGAAGACACAAAACACCCAGAGGAGATGTTTAAAGTTTATTCTCTCATTTTGTACTTGTAATAAAGACTTTTTATCCCAAACCAATCAGCAGCTCATTGGCAGGAACCCAGGGCTGGCTCATAGAAAATTCAAGTCTGAAATGGACCAGAGGAAGGTGCGTTTTTTGTGCGGTATCTCAGGGAAAGTCAAACAAATGTGATCACTATGGAGCCTGTGTCATCTCATTACTATATTTCACCCCTTGACATCCTTGCCATTTTATGAATAGCAAGAGCTCTGAGCACTGACAAGTCATCTTGTCCTCACTTACGATTAGCATCAGTCACTTGACATTCCTGCTTAAAAATCTTGAACAACTGTGTTTCTTTTTTAAAATTTTTTTCCTTGAAATAAAACAGGAAAGAATTCCATATTAGCTAATATAGGATCTTTATTCTGTGCCAAATTCCATGCCAGATACTTTTGAGGCCAAATACGGAAGACTAAGGGTGAAAGGAAAAGTTGCCCAGGATATTGGTAGAGCAGAATGGATTTTTGCCAGAGGGGGAAAAATGCAATTAAAATCAAAATCTTCAAAATACTGTATGCATTTATGCTGGATAATTTTTCAGAATGCTAGCATGAAAATCTGTGCTAATGAAAGAGAGCAAAAATAAAACAATAAAATCCATTTGATATATATATATATAATTAATCTAAAACATGAGGTGAAGTTGATTGTTTTACTTGGCACCTAAGTATGGGATATTTTTCTTCTTTACCGATCAGCATACATGACAGAAAGCACAGAGCATGTGCTAAGTGAGGAAGCTGACACTAACTGGGTTTACTGCACTGAGTGGTCACAGGGGCAAAACGGAAGAGAAGAGGCAAGGAGAGTGGGACTCCACATAGCTTGACAGATATCAGCAGGCTAACTGGATTACAGAACACAAGTGGACATGTTTGAAAGCCATGCGAAATGTTTTCTCAGAGGTTAGCATCAGCCTTTAATGACAAACAGTTTTTCCCTTTTATTCTTTTACATACGTCTTTCATGGCAGATCGACACATCAAACTTACCATGCTGAGTGGACAGTACAAAGCCTAGAGCTTAGAAAATAGTAAAAATGTGGATGTGATATATATTTGTGTATATAAGGACCTGATTTTTTATATCCATCGAATCATTCGGTGCATTAAAAGTGTGTCATGCGTGCTGCCTTTTGCCTTGCTTTAGGAGCCAGAGTCTGAATTTCTCATGTGTATGAGGGAGTGGACTGCAGAAGAGAATGAACAGTGTAACTGCTCCACTAAAAACTTCCCAACAATTCCCAACAGTTATCAGAATAGCAGCTAAATCCTTAGGTGCCCAGGACTTCACCAGACCAGCCACTGCAGGCAGAAGGAAATTGATGTATTTTTGGGTCTCTGTCTCTATGTCTATCTCTGCCTCTGTCTGTCTGTCTCTCTCTCTGTCTTGGTCTCTTTCTCTCTACCTACCTCAGACAAGAAAAGGCAGAGGAGAGAATGTCTTGTTGGAAGATTTTTAATTTGAGGTAGTAACACTTGTTGATTCTTGTTATTTTCTATATATTGAAGCCCTTTTCAGATGCTCTTCTTGTGCCCTTAGCTTCAGTTCTTATCCCTCCCTATGTTTTATTCTAGCAGTTTCAATGCCTCCATTGGCCCAAGATGTCTTCCTCACTGCTGCCCAACCACCAGGTCTCATCCTAGCTCTTCCATTACAGCTCCTTGGCATATTTGCCTGTTTTCCTTCCTTGCTGTTCACTTTGACCTGATGCCTAGCATACCACCTGGTTCAGTGACCTCACTACTTCACCAAATATTTAAATGAATTGAATTGACAGGGAGGCAGAAAATCTTGGAATGAACATCAACTCTGATACTATAACTTGAATTAACCTTTCTGAGCCAGAATGTCATAATCTATAAATCAGAAATGTGATTATGATTCTTCTAGCAGGATGCTTTGAGTTCTAAAAATCTTTTCTCCTCCCCAGTGAAATAGCATCCAGGAGAGAATTTAAGTACTTCTTCAATATCAATATTAAGAAATTACAGACTGATAGATTAGAGCATTAGCACAGAACTAGAAAAGCATATGCATTGGTATGTTAAGACATGGTTGTATAATTTTACCTCCTGATTTTTAGAAAATGTGCATATTGTCATTTTTAATTCTTATTCTCATGATAACCACATCCACATTTCCTATTCTTGCTACATAACTCCATCAAACCTTGTACAACAAATTTATTGGATGCTTGAATTAACTGTAGGAGGACTGTTTTTTCTCTCAATTTTTAAAGTTGATTTGGTAAATCTTCCTCGGATGACTTCTGAGTCAAAGCAGTGGGAAGAAAAATGAGAGGAAGAAATAGTAGACATTTTTATTGTTAAAAGGGAGAATAAATCTATCCTAGATAGAGATGCTATTAATATTCTACACCACATGGTCAAACAAAGTTATGTTTCCTGTACAGGATAAGAAACTGTAGGGTAATAAACAAGACTTTCTGTGGCTTCATTTTCCCAGCTGTTTGTTGAAATGCTTGACATTTAACAACATGTACTCGGCTGTTCAACAGAAAATGGAATTATCACATCTTTCAAGCAACTGTCCACAAGGCAAAGCTTGCTCCATGGTGCTGCCAGATGTCTTCTGGAGCCCAAAATGGAATTCCCTGCAGAGGAAATTTCAGATGCAGTAAAAATAAAGGGTAGGGGATATTAAAGTAATCGCAAGAAATAGCTGTTAAGTGCAGAAATTGTCCAGACTCTGTCTTACTTTACAGATGTGAATGAACAAAAAATTTTTTTTAAAGATCAATATGTATTCTGATGCCTCTGTCATGTCTTCTATCCCTACGTTCACAAAGGGAACAATCCTTAGCAAATGAAGCTGGTATTGTGCCATTGTCACTCTTGTCAAGCTCCTGAATTCTCCTCATTGGTGGGGAGGTTAGAAACAAAACATTCTACTGGAAGAAACCTGGATATTAGGTGGTGAAAGCGTAGCTAGAAACTGACCCCCTCCTTCATTTTCTGAAATGCTGAGAGTTCTGAACAATGCCATTGCTAAGCAACGGATCACTTCTGGCCTTCTAAGACGCAGGTAGCTGGGAAGGTATAATGCGTGTTCAGGCAGAAGCCTCACGGACCCACCGGCCCTCTGCACATTTGGGTGGGTGCAGGCATGACTCTGTCCTCATGCTTTCCTCTCTTCATGGCGCTGTGAGTCAGGCATCAATCAGGACCCTGGAGCAGGGGTTTGGCCCCAAAGTTGCCATTCAGAATAGTAATTATTAATTTCCCTTTGTCATCTCAGCTCTCTGTACCTACTTCCCAACTTGTGAAAGAAGGTAGTTGGGGTAGATTATTGTTTCTCAAAATTTGTCAGCATTGCACTTCTGTGATGAAGATATTCCCATAATCTCCAAATCAGTAGATTCTGGAGATCATCTAAGCATCAGTAACTTAAAACAATCTCTCCTAGTGATTGTAACACAAAGCAACAGTTGGGGTGGATTGGACATTATCTGAGAGTCCTTTGTATTCTAATTCAATGAGTTCAAAACAGTATATTGGGCAAAAATACAGAGGACAGATCTTTAGGAAAATCATGTTGGTAAAGCTGAAACTTTGAATATTTTATAAACCTGATTGAACTTAAATTTCTAACTGCTAGAAGCAATTTTATCTGCCTCCAGTTCTCCGAAGTTATTCCTCTTTTGTTTCTTGCGTACAATTAGTATACAAGTAATGGCAGTGGTTTATCTGTAAATGGCCAATATATGTGTTGAAATTCTTCTAAGTTTTATTTTTATGAATCAGTTTAATCTTTACATAATTCTAAATAATAAGCATAATTGTGAATCCTATTTCATAGGTGAAAAAAATTAGGTCCAACGACTTTAAATACTGTTTTCAAAGTCCCACAGACAATAGCTTGCAGGTGAACCCAGGAAGTCTCATCCCAGGTACATACTTCGCTTTGTGCTCTTCTGAAACAAAGTTGCTGGTGCCTTTTGGCTATTTATGTAATTTAGTGTCCTCTTGATTTATTTTTATTTTTAATTACTACCAGAAAATTTTTAATTTATGTTGATACCAGTTCCCCATAAATGATTTCAGAATTTACTGAGCACCTTAAAATGTGAGACTTGTGTTACAGTATGTTGTGATAAAAATCTCTGCATTCAAAGAATTGCGTAGCCTTTTTGATTATATGTATATAATGTATGTGTGTATATATATGTATAGATAACTTTGATTATATATATATATATATATATATATATATATATATATATATCTTCTGATCTGAAACCATTTATGCAAGTTTTGACCATAACTCTGCCAAATTCAAGAATGCAAATTTGCTATCAACTTTTAAATACTTGACATTACACTTTGTTATAGTTTGTAAAAACTCTTGTACCTTTTTTGTGTCTATCATTCTACTTAAAGATACTCGTTGCTGGTCATCCTGCAGAGCTGTCATATAATACATTTAAGAGATTACAGAGAAACATTAACTCTACATAAATTTGCATCAGTTTTTAATCCAAATCTTTAAAAATCTTATAAGAATTCACATTCACCAGGAAGTATTAACTCACACTAATTAAAATTGATTTCAAAAACTTTCTAAATCCCAAAAGGATATTCTGCACATATGATTGTAGATGTATTTGAATACATTTTGGTAGCAGACATCCATATGGGAAGAATAAATTCTAACATTTAGGACTTGTTGTAAGAAAGGTACCATTAATTCTGTTCATAGCTAGTAGAATTTGATATCACAAAAGCAATATCCTATCAAAAGCAATTCTCAAAATGTTAAAAATACAATTCTTATTTTAATAAGCAGTAATAACTTGTTAGTTTTAATTCATAAATGAGGAAACCAGTGACTTGTGAAAACTAATTCAAATGTATCAAATATATAACATTGTACTTTAGTAATATATAGAAATTTTATGTGTTTATATAGTAGTTTAAAAATAAACCTAATGAATTAAAAATAAGCATACAAAGTAGAATTTAATATAATTAATAAAATAGAAAGGAAAGCTGATGTTAGATTACTATATTGAATTTAAAATAAATTGGTACCTATTATAAGTTACAATAAAATCATGAAATTTATCTTTCTTATTATAAGAAATAAAGTCATTTATTTTATTCTAGTGAAAGTTAACCTAAAGCCTATGCACTGTAAAATATTTGAGCCTTAAACAATAGCAAATATTATTTTAAACACAGGACTCTAAGACAGTTCCTAGCCCAAATATAAAAACCATGAAAAATTCCCCAGAGCAGTATTATACTTCTAAATATTTGACATTTTGCTCTATTTTCAATGTCTGAATACTTGGAATATATATATTTTCATTTCACAATCTGTCATGCAGTCAGTCATTTGGTTCATCTTTGTGTATCACAGATATTTTGACTACTAAAAGTAGCATTTGTAAAACAGATTTTTTTTCTCCAGGATAATCTGAGATTAGTGAAGATTATATCAGTGCAGATGAAACTAAAATCCGTGAGTCCATGAAAGAAGCTACTGTAGTTGCCCAAGTGATGAATGCAGGGTGAGAATATGAGGAATTCTTGCCCACTGGCTGTTGTCTGGACTGTAATAAATGCTTACATCCGTGAGAAACGCTTAGCAAGCAAGGAAAGTCAGTAACTAGTACACAGTATCAGTTCGTAATTACTATCAGGATAAATAAATCTAAGTACAACCTTAAACAACTGACTCTGACCACTGTCTGCGCTGGTCAGTCTGTGTCCTATTAAGATGTACATGACAAAATGTAATCACCTCAGCGACAACATCAAGACATTGCTCTTTGGAGAGAAAATTAATTCACATGGGCAGAGTTCTTGCTTTTCCTGCAAAAGAGGCCCGGTTATCCAACTGTCCTCACTAACGTATACCAAATTACGTTTAGATATGAAGAATAAGTTCTAGATCTGAGGACTCTTCTTGGTGACTGGAAATCGCATTAGTTTTTCCAATACTTTAGAAAGAACCACAAGAGGCTTATAGGCTCCTAACACAGGATGATAAATCCTTAAAGAAATTAAAATGTTATAGTTACTGTGCTATGAGCATTAAATATTTTATATATGTATCAAATGACATACTGTACCCCAAAACATGTGGCATTAGTTCGTGTCATTTAAAATACAACAGGCTCCTTTGGACTACAGCTGCTACTGTGTGAGGGTGGAACTGAAACCATCCTCGCCAGATGCCACATTTGCCAGCACCTTGGTCATGGACTCCATACCTCCAAGACCATAAGAAGTAAGAATTTGCTCTTTGGAAGCATCTGATTTATAGTACTTTTTGTTAGGCAGCTCAGATGGGCAAAATCATTACTCACCAGCATAAAAAAAACAAAAGATAAATGCATGAATAGGTGATTGGGTGGACAGTCCTTTTTAAAATACTCTGAGGTTTGAGGCCATGTTTTCAGACCTGCTTGAGTACCTATCATTACATCTACTCTCTTGCCAGCAGCTCCAAATGGAAGCATTAGTATTCGTTTTGTCATTTAGCGTTAGCAATCACACTGGCTTTTCCCTCTGCCTGGAATAAGAGCCTTTCTTCTGATATGCCTGAGGCTAGTTTCACTCCCTTCCTTTGGGCTTCTGTTGGAACAGTGTGTCCTCAGAGAAGCTTTCTTGACCTCCTTCTCTGAACTTGCAGCCCTGTTCCAGGTTCCTTTCATCCTGCTTTGTTTTCCTTCATAGATACAAATTTTAGCATCAATATTAACTAAATTTTAAGCTTTCTTTTTAAAGCACTTTAGATTTACACCAAAATTATTTATAAGATGTAGAGTTCTCTTCAAGGGTAAGGTTGTTGAAATCAGTGACCTCCATTAACTCATCTCGAATGTCACAGAAGTCCACAGCTGAGTTTATGACTTGCTTTTGATGTTGTAACATGAGCTTTGACAAATGTATGGTGATGTGAACCTATCATTGTAGCATTCAAAACAGCATGGACAAAATAGTTTCACTGCCTTAAAATTCTTCTATGCCCTGCCTAGCCCTCCCTCCCTTCTGCCAAACCCCTCAAACCCTTGGTCTTTTATTATTGTGGGAATAAAAAACAACTTCTAAAATCATTATTTAATTTTCTCAAAGAATAGGAAAATCTTTAGAGTATAAAAACTATATTAAACACAAGTCTTGAACCTCCAAACACCTAATGAAAATATTCCTGTTAGAGTGGAATTATAAATTTTGCCAAAAGATCAATGATTGCTTGACTTTGGGAAATGGAAAAAAGAAAAAGAACCTGGTACACTGTAGTTGAAAACAGCATGGAAAATGTCAGCTGATTTTTTTTTTTACCAGAAATTATTTTCACATTTTAAAGTGTTTTGTTTAAGTCACCCAACCCTGTTGTTTTCGAATGCAATGAGACCAAATTCATATGATTGATAGGCTGTGTTCAGAGAGTTCTTATTAGGATTTTCTCTAATGTCAGGAAATAGCTTAAAAGTCCAATCTGTACAATCTGTACGCATCTGCAGAGTCAAGCATGTCGGAGATGCTCCTGCTAATGTTTCCAGGAAACTAACTACCATGCCAGGTATGTGACTTGTTGCCTGGCAACCTCAGGAGCCAAGCTTTAGCTGCCTTCTGCAAGAATGTCTGCGATGTAGGTCCGTGGTTGTTTTGGAAACTCACCTCAGAACACTATGTCCTGATGTCCACAGTCAAAGCAAAATAGAAGGAGACAATTTTCCAGAATATTCATAAAACAATCCTCTTTGGCTACACCCAAATTATTATACTTTTAAAAAGTCCTCAGATTTCCGTGCATTTTATCATAGTCAAATCATGATGAATTCATGGGCATGATGAATCTATTTCTTATTCAGTTTGACCTACAGCGCTGATTTTTAAGTTTGGTTCAGAGACACAGGCAAATTATAGGAAGCCATCTGTTTCAATAGCTCTCATCCCTTGGCCCTTGACTGCATGCATGAGAAATCTGACTGCAGCTGGGAATTTTGCAGTGGTTAGGAGAGCAAGCAGTACGTTGAACACCTCACACAGAGTAATTTATTCAATGATCACGAGATCTGATGGCAAAAGTGCTACTTTCATTGGACAAGGAAGGAAACTGGAGAGATGAAGTTGCTTTAAGAAATTTCACAAGGTCACCATGCATGGGCAAGGTATGATGTGAGCCCATGTAGTTTGACACTAGTTTACATTTTTTTAAGGCCCCAGAGCTATTGCTAACTTCAGGAGGGATTTAAGAAATTCAGAGGTAACACATGACTTCAGGGAAGTTACTTGTTTCTAGCAAATCTCTAACCTTATGAACTAACTCTAGCCATTGTATTTTGCATTATAACACAGGTATAGGAACTGGACTCTTCCCAGTGTGAGGGAGACTTATCTGCCTGGCATCTTCACAATTTAGGAGGGAAAAATTACTATTGTTATTTTTCCCATTTGCTCATTTATTTATTCATTTGCTATTATTTGATACAATATATTTTGCTAAAATTACAAGAAGGGTTTCCAAGAGGCATGACTTTCAATAATTAAAAATAAGCTTTTTGTTGTCACAGGGATCTTGTGATTTAACCAAGTTTTTACTTGATAAAATCATAACATTGACAGAACTGGGCCAGGAATATAGATCAGAGGCCAAGTGCCTGCCTGGAAAGTGCAAGGTCCTGAGTTTGATTTCCAGTACCAAAAAATATAAATTAATTTTGAAAAATTAAAACATTAACAGCTAATGCTAGCTACTCAGTTGTCATGAGGATTAAGAGAGACAATGCAGGCAAAGTGTGTAAAGCTTAGCAGAGAGTGCTTTCTTAGCAATGACACAGATGGCCTCAGCCCTCAAGAATACAGGGCATCAGAGTTGGGTGTGGTGCCACATGCCTATAATCCCAGCACTTGGGAGACTGAGGCAGAAAGATTGCTGCAAGTTCCAGGCCAGCCTGGGCAACAAAGTGAGTTCAAGGCCAACCTAAATGACATAGCGAGACCCTGTCTGAAAAGCAAACAATCTAAAAAAACGTTGTCATTAGAGTAACAGGCCCATGAAATATATCGCTGTGTTTTAAAGGTGATGAGTAAACTAGACATACATGTTAAGAGTGAGTGTATCACATGATGTACTTCTCATGTCTTCAGTGGGTACCTACCCTGTGGTGGGTGCTGTGCTCAGGAAAGAGATCTGTGCTAGGTAACCAAAGCAAAGATCTTGCTCTAGTGGCAGCTGCCATCCAATAGGGAGTACTCCTACAGACAAATGTGTCATGCGACAAATTGAAAGGCTATGGTATAGTTAGAGAAGTATTACGAAGCAAAACTAACACACATAATGGAGAAGAAAAGTAATGAAAAAGTGACATGTTAGCACAGGAAGTTCAAGGAAGTTGCCATGAGCAAACAGCACTGAAACCAGAAATAGAAGACCATGGAGCCATGGTGGCATAAGCTTGTAATCCCCGAACTCTGGGAAGTTGAGCCAGGAGGTTCACAAATTTAAGCCTAGTCTGGGAAATTTACCAAATCAGCAATACTTCTGGTCAAAATTTAAAAAGGCGACAGATGCAGTTCAGCAAGAAGATCCTAGGTTCAAGCTGCAGTACCTTAAAAAAAAACCATTAAAAAAATTAAAATTAAAAAGAAATAGAAGGTCAAGTAGAGCAGGGCATGCTGACAGCCCAGGGACAAGCACCGTGAGGATGGAAGCAGCAGTGACACAGGCCCTGATTTTCAAACAGGCAGCGAGAAAAGCAGGGGCTGGCAGGGAGAGACAGCAGATGAAGCCAGAAAGACATCAGGGAATGGATTGTATGGGGATTGGGCAGGAAGATGGAAGAATTGGAGTAAGGCTGTGTTAAGAATGAGGCACAAACTGCTGACTCATTGATGGTATTTCTTGTTATCTGTGAGTTAACACATTAGCACCTTTTCAAAACTCATTTACTCTCACAGAATATTAAGGAAGAAAAGGACAGTCAAGCTATTCATCATGGACATAAATCATAGTTGATTCTCTCCTATAATGTCAACCAACAGCAACAACAGTAATAATTTAAGTGCTTGGTAAGAGTGTCCCTGTTAAACATTGTGCAAAGATTCCTGTTAATGTTCTCATTTGAGCCTCAGGAAGAGATGATGAACATAAGTCTCACTGAGCTACAGCAGCACCATTGGCTGGGGACCTTTGCTTCTGGGTGGATACCACCAGGGAGTTGAACTTGCCACGCTAGGACAGCGCTGATAATCACAACATGCTTTGTGTGGATCTAGGTCTTCCGCTACACTCTGCATTATTTTTTCCTTGTTTTCAGAGTGTTTTTGTCTTTGCGAAGCACATATTTTGTTTTTTTCTTGTGCAGATACATGCGACTAACATGGGAGTTGGGGTAGTTTGAAGAGGAACAATGAATGACTCTACGGAGACTTTCAGTATGTCCAGAGCCCCCAGAGGGCAGTTCCCAATTTTCCATGCTCACATGTGAACCACTTGTTCTTCTAACCTCAGAAACTTTAGGACGCACATTGTTCAGTGAAAGGCATATTCCTCTTCACTGAGGTCACATACACTGAAATACCAAGTCAGAAGATACATTTACTATTGTGCACTAAGAATTATCAATGCTTCCAAGATTTAGCCATTGCTGTGCTGCTATAACATGAGTGCACGTCACCATGGTATGATGCTTTTAATTCTTTTGAGAAGGTATCAAGAAGGGGAATAGCTGCATCAAAAGGGACCTCTAGTCCTAGATTTTTGAGGACTCTCCACACTGATTTCCACAGTGGCCGTACAAGCCTACATTCCCAGCCACAGTGGAGAAGGGTTCCTTTTCCCCTAGAGCCTGGTCAACCCATCAACCAGAGAATGGATAAAAAATGTGTGATTTTTTTTATGCAATGAGGGACTACTCAACCATAAAGATGGATAAACTTGAGACATTTCTAGGTAAATGGATACAACTTGAGATCACACTTGTAAGTGAAACAAATAGGACACACTTGTAAATATCAATTTTTTTGCTGGTATGAGAAACCAAAAGCATAAATAAGGATCAAAGTGTATAATAGGTATTGTAAGTAGGAAGAAATTGTTCAAAAGAAATGGGATCTAGGGAGGAGGCAGGGGGAATGAAGGTAAAACAAAAAAATGATAAAGAGGAAATGGAAACAAAGCTTCATAAATAAGGAGGCTAAGAGGGGTTAAAGGGAGGAAAGGGGTTTGGGCAATGAAGAGGAATCAAGATATATCATGTACAGGTGCAAATTCCCTATGACAAATATGATCATTATCTACATCTAAATTATACCAATAAGCTGGAGCGAAGTGAGAAGATAGCGTGGAACCAGAACAAAGCAGTTGCTCAATTTAAATTTCTGTTGATATCAGATTTGGGGTCTTTGTTTGTTAGTTTTTTGGTTTCTGTTATTGTGCTGGGAATTGAACCCAGTACCTTGTACATGCTAAACAAGTGCTCTTGACTGAGCTACACCCCAAGTCCAGGTTAAGAGTCTTACTAACAATAATATAAGTAGGCTGGCTGTTAGCCTAACAGCCTACTAGCTGGTGCTCGGATGAACCCCACAAATGTTTCCAGAGTGTTTGACATTGTCCACAACTTTATGGCTGCTTTACTTTCCTCTTCCTTTTTTGAGTGTAGTGCAACAGTAAACAGGGCTCCCATATGGCCCATTTCTTACATGATAACACTTTAAAGACACCACAGTCTAGCAAGAGTAATTAAGAAACAATTCTCATCTTTAGTTGGAGCTTTCCATGAACATTAATGAGGATCCAATTCCTAAACCACAGCAGGAACCTGCAACAAGAATTCTTTCTCTATTTCTCTCCAATTTTTTCACAAGCGGCAGGCGCTGGGTGCCACCCGTTAGGTCATTACTTTCAGCTCTCTGCCTGAAGCAGCCCAAGACATCCTGCCTGTGTTAAACCCTGGCTTCCCCTCTTGCTAGCACCTTCTGGAGCCCTACTCCCTGGGAGTGGCTGTTAACATTTATGGTCCATCCTAGCAGCACTGCCAATTGTTTTCCCAGGGTGACAAGAAACCACTGCCCTCCCTGCCTCCGCCTCCCTCTACCAACAATTGACATCTACTGAGTGCTTTGAAGATCACATTTGTACATGCCCTCAGCTTGTCTTAAGGATAATTCTAATAGAAAATTCTCCAGGATGAATTTTAGCAGGTAAAATTCTTCATTTTATGTCATATAAAGTAACACATTCAAAAAGATAACCAAGGGTCAGGTCACAGTGACTTCAAGAGGACCTAGTTTAACTCTATTCTGAACCCTTATCAGTAGGTTATGTAATCCAAATACCTAAGCAAAAAAAGAAAACAAAAAACCTGTTTTCTACATGCTTTAATGCTTGAGTGACATCTCCTTGTAAGTGCTAGACTTGGAACTCCATAATTATCCC
>PVJX010044124.1:0-13328 GCA_004027295.1 Dolichotis patagonum
CAGTGCCTGTCTTCCCTGCCACCTTGCCTTGGAGCCAGCTAATTATGAACTGAAACCTTTAAAATATATAAGTTAAATAAACCTCTCTTCTTTTAATTTTAGGCATTGGGTATTTTTTCTCAGGAACAAGAGAAAAGAAACAAAGATATGTATAAAATACATATGAATTGCATTTCTCATTCCCTTTCCCTCTTCTCGATCTCCTCTCCTTCTATCTCTTGATGTCCTTCTTTTAGTAGTTTATGTTTTGATGCATAATTTTCACATCACTTGTGTAGATTTAATACACATACACAAAATATTGAAATTCCACTTTTCATTCCTTATTCTTTCCTACTCCTTCCTTTCTCTATCTCTTGAACCCAATATCCTTTACAATGATCTATCTCTGTTTCCTATCATCTATCTTTTGTTTTGCTCTTTGTTTTTAGATTGGCATCTCAGTTCTAGAACACATTTGTTTGTGATAAATTTGGCTTGCAAACATAAGTGTTTGGCAAAATTTTGGTTTTATTTGCATTGAAACCTGAAAAAATTGCTTGGATGAAATTGAAGATACATTTTCTGATCTTGAAGACAGGATTGAGGTTAGTGATCACAAAAGTAAAAATCTCTTAAAAATAACAAGGGAAAATGAAATAACAGTTCAACATCTCTGAGACAATGTGAAGAAAAATAATATAAGATTAATAGGTATCAATGAAAAAGAAAGAATCAAAACAAATGACATTAAAAAAGAACGATTTGCAGAAGCAATAGCAGAAAATTTTCCAAGCATGGGAACAAACCCTGACATGCAGATAAGTGAGGCATATAGGAATCCAAATAGCTACAACCAAAATAAATCTGTACTCAGACATATAATAAT
Source organism: Dolichotis patagonum (assembly GCA_004027295.1). Lineage (NCBI taxonomy): Eukaryota > Metazoa > Chordata > Mammalia > Rodentia > Caviidae > Dolichotis > Dolichotis patagonum. The sequence continues at coordinate 869 of PVJX010044124.1, forward strand.
CAAGATCCCAAAAATTCAGCACAAAAGCAGAATATTAAAAACTGTTAAAGAAAAGAAACAGATCACTTATAAAGGAAAGGCCATTAGAAGCACAGCTGACTTCTTAACACAAACCCTCAAGTCAAGAAGAGCTTGGGGTGAAACATTTCAAACCCTGACAGAAAAAATCTTCCAACCCAGATTGATGTAATCTATAAAACTATATTTCAAAATTAAAGGAAAATAAGGTATTTACATAATAAAGAACCACTGAAGAAATTCACAATAATAAAACCAACCTTAAAAACAGTATGGAAAGATGTTATATATAGAAATAAATAATTCCCACAGTTTCAAGAACAACATCACAAAGAAACCATTAGTCAGGGGAAGCAATTAAACAGAGGGAAAAAAAACAGGGAACCAACAACAGAACAACAACATAATAAAGATAAGTCAATATATCATTTATAACCATCAACTTAACCATCAGTGATAATCTTAATTCTCCAATCAAAAGAATGGATCAAGATACAAGATTCAACAATATGCTGTATACAAGAAAAAACATTTAACTCAAAACCAAAGTCATAGACTGAAAGTCAAAAGACAGAAAGTAATGCTCCATGTAATGAGAACCCATAAAAAAAGCAAGTAAAATTATCCCCTTTGTAGACAATGTGAACTTCAAACAAAAATGATCACAAGAGATATAAATAATATAAATACATGCTTGTTTGGAGAAAAATTCAAAAGGACTAGATAACCATCTTAAATATATATGCACCACAAGCTTCTAGAAAAAGAAGAGCAACTCAAACCAAAGCCTATACAAGGGAGGAAATTATATAGATTAGAGCAGTAATTAGGACTAAGAAAACAATACAAATGATTAAAGAATCAAGTAATTGGTTTTTTGAAAGAATAAACAAAATTAATAAACCCCTAGCCAACCCCAAGCCTTTTTTAAGGAAACAAAGGAAAAAAATCCTCAAATCTATGCATTGATGAATGAAAGCGTGAAATCACTTGAAATCTTTTGGAAATTCAGAAAGTCATCAATGCCTACTTCAAAAATCCTAACACACAAAGGATGGAAAATGCAGAATAAGTTGACAGATTCATAGAAATATATGAATGACCAAACATGAATCAATAAGATGTAAAATTTCTGAATTAAAAAATATCAGTTAATTAAATTGAAAACATAAATAAAAATTTACCAACAGAGAAAATCTCATGTCTTGATGGATGCATGGCTGAATTCTACAAGAAATTTAGATAAGATTTTAATGCTGGAACTCCTCAAAATCTTTAATGAACCTGAAAAGGAAGCAATTATCCCTCATATATAGAGACAAACATTACTTTGATACCAAAATAAAGAAAAGACCCAATCAGAAAAGAAAAAGACAGGCCAACTCTGTAATGAATAGAGATGCAAAAATTCTCAATAAAGTACTAGGAAAGAGAATGCAGCAAATCATCAAGAAGATTATACACCATAACCAAGTGGAATTCATCCTAGGAATGCAGGGATGGTTCAACATGCACAAATTGATAAATATAATACACCGTATTAACAGAGCCAACAACAAAAGTCACATGATAAATACAAAAGACACAGAAAAAACTTTTGATAAAGTCCGAACTCATTCATCATAAATACAATACGGAAAATAGGAATTGATGTTCCTTATCTCAATCTGATAAACAACCATCAGCCAACCAACAAACCAATAGCAAACATCATACAAAATGGACAAAAACTCAAATCTATCACTCTAAATTCAAGAAAAAGACAAGGATGTCTACTATCACCACTTCTAACAATATAGTTGTGGAAACATTAGCCAGAATAATTAGATAAGAAAGAGATATAAAAGGAATAAGAATAGGAAAGGAACAAGATAAATTACCATTATTTGCAGATGACATGATACTCTACATAGAAGACTATGGAAACTCCTCCAAAAGTCTACTAGAGTTAACAACCAAATTCAATAGTGAAACATGATACAAAGTCAACACGCAAAAATCAAAAGTGTTCCTGTACAAAAACAACAGACTCACTGAGAGACAAATTAGGGAAACCATATCTTTCACATCCAAAAAAATGTAATACTTAGGAATCAGTGAAAAAAGGAGGTACATGATCTTTATATCAAAAATTACAGTTCTCTGAAATAAGTGACCTAAGAGGATATAAGAAAATAGAAAGAAATCCCTTGCTCATGCAAGTTTGATTTTGCTTGTGAACTCTGCATTGGATGATGAACATGACCATGGTCATCTTCTCCATGAATGTTCCTATCTTCCCAGAACTGTGAAATGAAGTTCATGAAGTGAGATATCACTGTACTTTGAGTTTCTTATATAAGAGAAATCATGTAATATTTAAGCTTTGCATCTGATTTATTTTACTCAACTTTATGGTGTTTAAAATTGAATCTATTTTCCTACAAATGACTCATGTTTAACTTTATGAAAGAATATCATTGTTTTGTGCCAAATTTCCAGTGTGATTGGTCTGTCTCCTATAGGTTTGGTGCACCCCTCCTCTGGTGCAGGTTGGTTTACTCATCTTAGCTCTATTTATGTTAAGAAAAGGTGATATTTAATTGGAGGCTGAATCAACTATATGCCTAAAAATTGTGCATTTTCTGCCAGTATAAATATTTCCTGTTCCTGTTAATATTGACATATTTAATGCTCAAAGACTGATATACAATTATTTCATCAGATAAATCTTAGCTTTTTCCTTAAAACCTGGAGGCAGAACAAGAAATTTCTAGATGTGTATATCAGGAATGGAAAAAAAAAACCTGTGGAAGTAAAATCGTGATCCTCCTGCCTCAGCCTTCCAACATGGATGGGATTATAAGCATGTAACACCACATTCAGCTCATAAGTCATATTTTTAGTGTAATTTTGCCTCAAAAATGAGTCCTACAAGGGAGGCTTATATTATACTATATAGAGTTTCTAAATCTATTAACAGGGCAGATGTGCATTATTTTAATTTTTTTTAAGACAGGGTTTCACTTTGTAGTTCAATCTAGCTTTGAACCCACTATGTAGCCCAGTCTGGTCTTGAATTCATGGTGATCCTTTTGCTTCAGCCTCTCAAGTGCTGGGATTATAAATATTAACCACCAGACCTGGTTGTTGCTACATTTTGAGTGTCAAAAATAGGCATGTCTGTATCCAGTCAGGTTTTTCTTATCTTATTCTATTTCTACTATAATAAATTAGGCTTATTCCTACCACAGTAAACAATTCAGGGCCCTCCATCCAGTTTTATATATTTGGAATGTAAAACTTTCCCTTCCATCTATTATAAATACACATACTTTCATTCTAATTTATCTTGATTCAGTTCAAACATTGGAAATTTTCAATCAAATCAAGGCTATATTTACAGTTATATAGACTAACGTAAAATGGCTTTGGACCTGTATTCAGAATTTTAAATGAAGGAGAAAAATAAGAATTGTAGAGAATCCTAATTTACAAGGCTTAGTGTTTCCAATAAACTAATTTGTAAGAGACTGTTTTACAAGAACTTTATGTAATATGTACTAAAATAAGCATTAATTATAAGTATCTTGAACTTGTTATCAATTGATTTATGTCAGTATTCTCATAAAACTTTACTATATTTTATTTACAGAGGAAAATTAAAAAGATGATGGCATTGTCAAAGTAGGAGATTGTGAGTTCTGATTCATAAAACTTCAGTGAGTTCCTAAAGTTGTGTATTTCAATAGATTACCTTACTCATATCAATCACCCTGAGAGTTTTGCATGCACTATTTGTGTTGATTAGCAGATGCACATATCAAAGTTGTTTTTTTTTAAATTTTTCATTATTTTCCTCCCAAGGTTATTTTATACCCAGTTTCCCTGACATTAGAGGTATGATATTTGTAATTACTGAATTTTGAACAATTTATTTTTCTGACCAATACCACTTGATGCACACACTGTGTTTCAATTTAAATTCCAGTATAATGGGTAACTTGGATACAAAATATGAATTTCTTACTCTCTATATTCCTTTCTCAAGTCTGAGTAACAGGTAGTTCCCACCAGCAAGGATTTCTCTTTTATGAGCGATTTCCCTCAAAGCTTTTATCAGCTAGATAATATATTAGATTATCTATTACTTTATTGACAGTTATTTCATCTCTTTTGTTCATGACTAGAAAGATCCAAACATCAGAAAAGCAAGGAATACCTGTAGCTGAGGAATAACATAGGATCCTGACAACACTAAAAAGAGATACAAAGGAATTCCAAGAATCAACATTTTCTACTTCAGTTTGACTAAGAACTGACCTCTGGCAAAAGTATCTTCCCAACAAGACTAGTAGCACATACCTGTATTCCTGGCACTCTGGGGGCAAGAGGCAGGAGGATTGTAAGTTGAAAAATGTAGCAACTTAGCAAGAACTTAGCTCAAAATAAAATAAAAATAAAAATAAAAATAAAAATGTTTCTGAGTATGTACATCAATGCAGAAACTCTAGGTTCAATCCCAAATTCATAGTAACAACAACAGCAACAAGAACAATCATCGTAATAATAATTAAAATAGCAATTTCTCTAATGAGCAATTGTGATTATAGGATACACCTCCAAAAGACAGTGCTTTTGGGCTGGAATGCAGTAAACTAAATATCTTAATTTCCACTTCTTGTTCCATTTAGTTTATGAAATCTTAAATCTAATTTCCAAGACAAAGGTCTTTAATAAGAGGAAGTTCCTCGGGCATTGAGTAGGGAAGATTAGCAATAGCTATTATTCTATTAATAGGCATGTAGCTACTAAAAGTGTGTAAGAAGCCCCCAGCTGTTTGTGCACGGTAAACTTCTTGGGGATGAATGAAATCACATGTTTAGGCAGACCAGTCTGTAATTAAAGAACATTTCAACGTCCTGCAACCCCACAACTTACCTGTCTTGGAAAAAAAGACTGAGAACCTGGAAGCCCTTAGGACCACCCCTACCATTTCCAAGGTAGTTCTGTGGTAGTACTGAATGCTTATTAACAGGAACAACAAAAATAGAATATGTTTAAATGGCTGTGATATAAACGACACTTCATATTTATCTGATTTATCATAGCTGTGGAAACAATTTTGTTAGGTGTACTTACTTTCTTCATTTTTCAGATGAATAGATAGACAAAGAAAATTTATATTACTCCTTTAAGGTAATACAGCTTGCAAGTAGCCATAAAGGTACTTGGGCCCTATCAGTGAACTACATGGCCAACAATTTTCTCCATTATGCTAAGTTTCTCCATTAAGTTTCTCCAAATTTTCTCCATTATGCATAAGTTGTGAGCACATGAACAGCACTTGGTTAATTGAGGATGATCTACAATTTACTAAGCACTTCACTGAGTAAAACTTCTAATTGAACACAACACTTGCTGCTTTAGTAGTATCAAAACCTTGAAAAGAGGGCTTGGGGATATGGCTCAATGGTAAAGAATTTGCCTAGCCTGTGTGAAGCTATGGATACCCTGTGTTCTGCCCTCAGTACTGGGGAAAAATGGAAAGGAAATATGAAAAAGATCTTTAGTATTTCCACATTTTGGAAGCATACATAAAACAAAATTATCCAGAGAGGAGACTCAATATTTTATTGTGTTTCTGGGTGCTCTGACATTATAAGAAGCAAAAAAGCAACTTATATACAATTATTCTCCTCTGGTGATGATTTCTACTCCCTATCATATGAAAGAGAAAAAAAATGCTAGTGATGATGCTATATTTTAGTACTAAAATTGACCTGGAACTTCAATTGCTTGCTTAAATGAATTTCAATGAAGTGTCATCTATTAGATTAATCTTTGTTGTCCTTTTGTATCTCTAGGTATGCACCATTTTTTTATTCCTACCAGGTGAAAATATCCCCCATTTCCTGTATATTTTTAAGGAAAGTCACTCATAACACAATATTAATTCAATCAAAATTGTAAGTAACTTTTAGAGAAACGATGGCAGAATTTCCAGGAACCTTGACATAGGTGGCCAATATGAGGATTGTTGGCTTCTGACATCCTTATAAGTTCCTTGAAAAGTCATTGAATTATAATATTCATGCTTGCAAATTTAAGAACTCTTGTTCTTAAACACAATGATAAAATCAAACAAAATCTGATTACTTATTGGGGATGCCAAGACAACATAAGGTAATGCATTAGACTGGGAGTATTTCTTTGAAATTATTGACAAGCAAAATAACTTTTACTAAGATAATGCATTCCAAATTTAGCCGTTTGAGACTCTCAGTAAAAAAAAATATATCAGTGCTACTTTCTAAGAAAAATAATCTCTGTGTGTTGGGGCATAATTATAATGTAATAACATTTTTGTAAAATAGCAAACTTACAGGTATTTCACCATCAACTAGAGGCTTCTGACCAAATTTCTGTTCTGCTATTTCTGCTGAATTCAATTGACCTTTACAGTGTCTAAAGCCCAGGTGTACATTTCTGATGAACACTGAGTCAGAGTAATTCTCTGTACTTAAGGTACCATAGGCCAGTCAAGGACACCCTATAAGGGCCCCCTCCCCGAATGTTTCTATGTTATGGTAATGTCTTTAACTATGATCACTCTGAAAGGGCCCCTTCCCCTTGTTCCCAGAATGTTTCTATTTTATGGTAAACAATCATTTATTTCAACAAAACTACAAGACTAGCCTGTCAATATATGACATGTAACCAGTTATGTAATATTTTGTCAATTGCTTTGTACCTTCCACTTCTAAATGCTCTGTACAAACTAAGCTCTCTCTAAATTCAGGGCTGTTATAATAGTCCACTGGCTTGGAGACAACAGTCTGCTGGTGTAAAGATTAAATGCTGCCTTTTTATCACCTCAGTGCAGAGAGTCATACTTTGATATTGGTTTTGCTTGGCAACTTTCCTGCAACATGTGGTTTTCTCATTCAGATGTCTTGGAAATTCTATTCAACATCACTGTATAGTGTGGAAGCACCTGTAAACAATATAGAAACTAATGAGTAGAATTGTTTAGTAGTAAAACTTTGTTTCCAAAACAGAAAGCCTACATTACATCAACTGCTTACCCCTTGTCTGTGTTATAATTTTAGGATTATTATTGATTCTAAAAATACAGTCATAATAAATTTTTGCAAATGGTGTAAGATGTAAATTAAAGTTGATCATTTGGAATATTGATAACTAGCTGGAATAATAAACACCACAAATATCTCATAATTTAAAAATTAAAATAAATACATAAATTTGAATAGCACACATCATTAAATGACATGCATGAAAATATTTAAAGAGTTCTAGGGAAATGATGGAGTGCTATGCAACAAAAACTCATCATCTCTGAGACTTGAAATCCAGGCACTGGAAAATAACAAATTGAGAAAGAAAAATATACTGAAGTATGTAGATACTTGAAAAATAGGAAGAATCTGACAAGAAAATTTAAAATCTATAGAGAAATTCAAGAGACAGAGCACAATGCAGAAAGGAAAACGATAATTTGTATGTTCTCTTCAGCTCTGGCACATAGCTTGCAAGAAAAGGAAACAAAATTTACAGAGACAAGGTGAAAACAGGGGACTTGAGGCCTTCAGGGAGAAATACAGTGGTGGAATGGTGAGGAGGACCACCAGAATAGCTCTTCCTGAAAGAATACCATTTGTCTCCATTTTGATTAATCCTTGTCCTACTTCCATGTATTTATACATACAGAGCTGGCTAGGAAAACCCTCTCTCCCTTCAACTGGCTTTAAGCAATGAAAATGGATACAGCTGAGGTGCTGATGTGTAGCCTCTGAAGCAATATGAAAGGTCAGTGATGTCCCTTCTATAGCTCCCTGCTACTAAACGTGAAATAGGCCAAGAGACTGTGCTCTTTGCTGGGACTGAGCCTCTAGAAAGTGTTCATGACATCCCAGGGAAGAAACAAAGCCAGACATCAAAGCTGAAGCAACCAACCAGAAACACAAGATACTTCCTCAAATGTGTTATACAGATTCCTTCAAACTTTGAGACTTTCTGTTGCCAGAATCTGGTACTCTTTCTTCACACTTCACACTGCACATTGTAGAGATGCTATTTTGTTTCCTACCTAACCTAGTTCACAGTACTCATGTACTTCCTACCAATCTCAAAATCATTCAGACTTGAGCAACTCCCCTCTTCACAAATTCTTAAAACTTGGGTTTGGCTCTGAGTCATGGCCTTTGTTCCAGTTAGCCATTGTTTCAAATGCACTTAGGATCCACTTGGATTCCCACAACTACAGATATGTCTTTGTCTTTATATTCTCACTGTGGGTTGCACTGGGAGTGGTAAATTGAAATTTACTTTCTGGAATTCCAATAACTTTTCCTTGGAATTACAAATATAAATTCATCCAGACTGTGATGAGGCCTGGACAGCTCTCTACAGAATGGAAAAGCAGGTAACAGGAGCTGCAACAGTTGGTGAGTGACTCGAGTCCAAGCACTCATCATATTTTCTGGAGAGAGTTCTTGGTTATATGCCATTCTGGGGAAAAGTTGATTGAACCTGGGATTCAGAGCAGCCTAGGGATAGCTGCATCATAAGGATGTGAGAATTATGTTCCCTCAGTGATGGTTTTTTTCTCTCACTGTTGAGACAAAATATCCAAAGCCATAAAATAAAGATGAAAATGTTTATGTAGCTCCTAGTTTGTGGAGGTTTCAGTCCATAATCAACTGGCTTCAAGGCAGAGAGGCCTGGCACAGGGGCAACAATATAATATGTTAGAAGACAGCAAAGCAACAAGAGCTAAAGGGAGGCAGAACAAGTCTCTTTTTTTTGTTCCCTTATATTGCAAGCAGGCCACAGCCATCATGTAGGTGTAGCACTCACACCATCTTTGTGTCTTTATCTGGCACAAACTGAGAGTGTTTACAAAGTAAGGACCTTGGCTCTCTTCCAAATCACTTAGTTAAAGTAACCTTCTCAAATTGACACAGTAAACAACATCCTAGAGTGTTAAAGGCTTGCCTTCTTCACCCCAAGATGTAGAACAGTTGAGTTACTAAGTTAAACTACTAGACTTCTCAAGTTGACATAATGTATCAACCATAACACAAAGTAGCAGATAGCCAGGAGAATCTGTCATGGTCACTGAACCACAGTCATGCTGGAAAGAGACACACAGAGGGTTTTAAGCTAAAGTACACAAGCACAAGCCTGCCCTAACCCCGTGGACAAAATCCAGGTTTAGCATGAATTGCTCTGGATTTAAAAGTCACAGAATTGCATTCTGAACCTAATCCTAATCCTGATGCCTCCTGGTACTTGCATACAGCAAAAATCTTGGATCTTAAGGCCTTCATTGTCTACCAGTATAAACAAGGATATTTCCCAATTTGAACCCTACACTTAAATTAGACATCCTGGAAGAAACTCACATGTTCAATACACAGAGAAAGTTCTACATTTTTCTTTTTTTGTTGTTGTTTATTTGTATGTTGTTTTGAGGGTTTTTTTCAAAATTAATTATTTTTCATTTTAAATTTTCTTTTCTTTATTCACTCTGTCTCTGTTTCTCCACTATATATTTAAATGTCTTTATTTTTGTAATATTTTAATTATTTTTTATTTAAAGAGAAAAAAGCAAAACAGAAAAAAGCTTAGAAATAATACAGAATTTCAAAAAAAAAGAATAAGCACCAAGAACTCACTATTGTCATCTTAGAAATAGTTGTTCAAGTTACAAAATTAAAGCATAAACTGTGGACATTCAAACAATGAGAGTGCAAACTGTTCTATTCAACAAAAACTTAGTAATATGGTTATCTATTTACACACTTAAACATACATGCAGTTATATACTTTAGACCACTTTCTTTCCCATTGTTTTATACAATAGCAATTGAACAATTTAGGTTTTATTACTCCTACATTTCTTATTACATTTTACATCTACTCTGCGATAAATGGGCATTTTGGTTGTTTCTAAGATGTAGCTAGTATAAATTTTGCAACAATGAACATGGGAGCACACATATCACTGTGAAATGACCTTTTCAGTTTTTCTGGGAAAATACACAGGAGGGGAATAGCTGCATTGAATGGAACTTCCAATTCTAGTCTTCTGAGAATTATCCATACTGATTTCCATAGTGGTTGCACCAGTCTACACTCCCACCAACTGTGGAGTTTTCCTTTTTCCCTGTAGCCTCTCCAATATTTGTTATCAGTTAATTTCTTGATGGCAGCCATTCTTTCTGGAGTGAGATGAAATCTCAAAGCTGTATTAACTTGCATTCCTTGAATGACCAGTGATGGTGAACATTTCTCCATATATTTATTTGCCATTTGTATATCTTAATCTGAGAAGTGTGTGTTCATCTCAGATACCCACTTTTGGAGGCGGTCTTTGAATTTGGGGGCCTTGATGTTATACAGTTCTTTATATGTTCTGGATATAAGTCTTTTGTCTGAGGGGTTGCTGGCTAAAATTCTTTCCCATTCTGTGGGTTTTGTTTTCACTCTGTTGATGATTTCTTTTGAAGTGTAAGAACTTTTTAATAGTATGAGATTCCAGTTGTTGATTCTTTGAAGTGTTTTGGTGCAGTTTGTGTTTTATTCATGAATTCTCTGCCTACACCTATGTCTCCAAAACTTCTATCTAACTTGTCTTCCAGTAGATTCAGTGTTTCTGTTTTAATATATAGATGTTTGATCCATTTTGACTTTATTTTAGTTCATGGTGGTAGGCATGGGTCTAGCTTTAGTCTTCTGTATGTGGAAAGCAATTTTTCCCAACACCATTTATTAAAGAGGTTATTCTTGTTTCAGTTAACATGTTTAGCCTCTTTGTCAAATATCAAGTGGCTAATCTGTTCCACTGATCCTCAGGTCTATTTCTTTGCCAATACCATGCTGAATTTATCACTGTAGCTTTATAGTATATTTTCAAATCAGGAATTGTTATGCCTCCTACCTTGTCTTTGTTGCCCAGAATTGCCTTTGGTATTCTAGGTTTCTTCTGTTTCCAAATGAATTTTAGGAGTGTTTTTTCTAGAACTCTAAAGTATGTTAATGGTATTTTGATTGCGATTTTATTAAATCTGCATAACATTTTTGGGTATGGCTATTTTCACAATGATGGTTCTTCCTAGCCAAGAGCAAAGAATATCGTTCAATATTATAATAACCTCTTCAATCACATTTTTAAAAATAGTAAAATTTTCAACATATAAGTCTTTTACATTCTTGGTTAGGTTGATTCCTATATATGTCATGTTTTTAGATGCTATTGTGAAAGGTGATATCCCAATAATTTCTGTCTCAGCTAGTTTTTTTGTGTACAGGAATGTTATTGATTTTTGAACATTGACTTTGTATCCAGATACACTACTCAATTTGTTTTTTACGTCTAGTAGTCTTTTAATGGAGTGTTTTGCGTCTTCTGTATGAAGTATCATGTCATCTACAAAGTGTATAATTTACCTCTTGCTTTCATATTTATTCCTTTTATTTCTCTCTCTTGTCTTATTGCCCTTGCTAATTTTTCCAGAACTTTATTGAATAGGAGTGGTGATAGCCGACATTCTTGTCCTGTTACTGATTTTAGAGTGAAAACTTTCAGTTTTCGTCCATTTAGTATAATGTTGGTTGTTGGTTTGTCATATATGGCCTTTGTAAGGTTGAGGTAGGTAACATCTATTCTGAATTTCTATAGGATTTTTATCATAAACAAGTGTGGGTCTTTATCAAAAGCTTTTTCTGCATCTATTGAGATGACCATGTGGTTTTTGTTTTTGGCTCTGTTGATGTGGTATATTATATTGATTGATTTGCATATGTTAAACCATTACTGCATTCCTGGAATGGACCCCACTTGGTCATGATGTATAAGCTTCTTGATTATTTTATGCATTCTGTTTGACAATATTTTATTGAGAATCTTTGCATCGATGTTCACTATTGAGATTGGCCTATAGTTCTCCTTTTTGGCTGGGTCTTTCTCTGGTTTTGGTATCAGAGTAATACTTGCCTCCAGGATGATTCAGGGAGGATTGTTTTCAACTTCATTGAAGTGTTTAAGCAGTATTGGTGTCAAATCTTCCTTAAATTCCTTTTATATTTCAGGCATGAATCCATCAGGATCTGGACCTTTCTTTGTTGCTAATTTTTTAATCAAGATTTTAGTTTTAATAGCTGATATTATGCTACTCAAAATTTCTGTGGCTCCTTGGTTGAGCTTTCAAAGTTCATAAGTTTCTAGAAATCTGTCCATTTCCTCTGGGTTTTCACCCTATGTGAGTAGAGATTTTCAAAGTAAGTGTTCATGATCTTTTCAATTTCCATGGGCTCCTTAGTATTTTCCCTCTTTTCAGTCCTTACTTTATGATTTTGGGTTTTTTTCTTTTGTTTTCTTGATAAGGTTAGATAGAGGTTTGTCAATTTTTTTAGCCTCTCAAAAAACCATCTTTTT